>CALNHX010004530.1:0-125789 GCA_940337035.1 Agriotes lineatus | reverse complement strand
GGATCGAAAATATCAATTTTAAATATCCCAAACTCCTATATGCGCAAAAGTGGCCCGCTGGTAAGTTATTAACCCTGGTAAAATTTAAATGCAATTGATTAATGTTTAGCGGTGCCCCCACCACTTCAAAAATTGCATGCCACCGGGCTTCCAACTGATAAGCGCTTTCATTAGTTTCAATGCTTCAGTAGCGGTTTGCAGTCCTTTCCGCCACTTTTACGTATTACGAAATACAGGGAGTTATTGTTTGTTGCAACACAAAAGATATATGACAAACTATAATGATTTTTCTACAACAAAACATGGACTTATCAAATTTGGTTATCATAGGAAGTGATGCAACTGCTGTCAATACTGGCATTCATAATGGTATCATACGTTTACTAGAGATCGGAATTGGCAGACCTTTGCAGCGGTTTATACGGTCTAGGACATTTGGGCGCGGCCGTTTGGGCGCGGCCGTCTGGGCGCGGCCGTTTGGGCGCGGGGACACTAGGGCGCGAGACACTTGGGCGCGAGACACTTGGGCGCGAGAAAGGGTCAACATTGGGATTCAGGAACACATTAAGTGTCAATAATTTCAATTTGGCATAAATAAACAAAAATTTATTAAATCATTATTTATCCTGAGAAGTTAATGTAATTAATCAAACAATATTAAAAGAATAATCCAATTATTTATTGAAACCGTTATGAGATTAATTTTAAATAAGGTGGTAGTATGTAATTATATTAGATAAATTTTGAAATAAATCCGAATAAAAATAAAGAAGGTAGAATATTAGAGTAGTTTTGAAATAATTCTGAATACATAAAAAAGGCACTACCTATGTTAGATATGAAATAATAATTCTGAATTGAAATAAAGATGGAAATAGATTATATATAGGTGTTGAAAATAATTTTAAATAAAAATTTATTTATTGTGCTGGTAAATGAATAATGCTGTGCTATATTTAATCGATTGATAGTTCTAATGTTTAATATGTTTCTAATATGTGTTCTGTTTTGACCGAAACTAGTCGACTTCGAGTTTTGTTTATAATGATAGTACTTAACAATAAACCTTAAATTTTAAAGTAATCAATTATTTTCGTTATGTTATGAACCGACTAACTGAAGATAAAAGCAGAAATAAGAGTAATAATAAATAATCATATAAAAAGATTAATTTTAATAATCAAAATTTATTTTTGACATTTTTACCATTATAATACATATTATTCTTAAAGTAAATATATACAATTTTTTAAAATATAAACAAGAAGCATCCACGCATTTATTTCATAATTGTACGAAATGCCTCTTAAAAATTCTAGAATGTCCCTATTGTTTACGCCGTCTACATGATTATATTGATTATTATAATCTTTAACCAAATTTTTTATTTTCTATCAGCCTGGATACATTTTTGTTTTTTTTTCAGTGGGCTCATTTCCCGCAAGTAACTGTTCATAAGCAACATCTCTCCTTCGTTGAATAGTTTTCAGGCTGTCGACGAATCTCCAAATGGTTGGATGGTTCATCAATAGCTCTGTTTGTACCCAATCTCTATTCATTTATTCTTTGTTACTTATTATTTTAATGTAATAAATCTCCGCAAAAGATTTGCTAGTATTTACCGAAAAAGTTAAAATTTTTAACTTGCTTTAATAATATTCTAATTTTTGACAATTAATATTTCTATACTAAATTTTTGCCGCCCGCCACCTCCTTGGACGTGCTTTGGGTAATTTTCGTTATTTAAAATAAATTTTCAGACCTATGAATAGTAAAGCTAGCTAATACTAATATTCGTTAATTAATTTCCTCGCGCCCAAATGTCTCGCGCCCAAGTGGCTCTGCGCCCAAGTGTCTTCGCGCCCAAACGGCCGCGCCCGAACGGCCGCGCCCAAACGGCCGCGCCCAAATGTCCGGCTCCGCGGTTTATATGCCTGCTTCACGCTAACGAACTGCCACTTCGACACCTTATGAAGCACTTGGATGGCAAAACAAGTGGTTCTACTGAATATACAGAAGATATTGGAAAGCAACTAGAAACCTGTGAACTACAACCAATCACAAATTTTAGGAAGATTCCGGCCAAACTACCACAAGTTGACTTAAGTATTCTAAGTAGCCATGAAAAGTACCTGTATGAAATTAGTTTAGCAATATCGGAAGAAACCGTATCAGAAAGTCTTTCAAGAAGGCAGCCTGGCAAAATGGCACATTCCAGATGGCTGACTATAGAGATCCTGTATATAGTTTACTTGTATATAGTTTACTAAGAGTTGGGCAAACAGCCTGATTTGACATACATGTTTGATCCAAATTAGATATTTGACATATGTTGAACAAGGAGGTTATGGGAACCAACCTTGCTAACTTGCCTTTGATGGGAGAGTTTTCAGGGTATTGATCATTCTTATGAACTCTAGAACCGACTATTCGGAATATACGGCCAATTTGGTTAATATTTAGATTTGCATGTGTGAAACTATCAGGTGTAACATGTTACAAAATATGCAAAAACCGCACTTTTATCACACATGCCTTGCAAAAAGTGATCCAAACCAATCAAAATGTATCCCGTTGTTTGCCCAACTCTTAGTAACCTATATACAGGGACTCTAGCTGACTACAGCAAACAGCATTTTGCGGTTGTATGCAGGTACTACAAATGCTTCAGAAAAATTAAACATTTTAACTTTTATCCAAACGGTTTATGTTTTATTATGGTTTGAAATTAAGACAAAACCAGATGGGGAATATGGTTCGCTTCATTTATTTAATATGATTGGGCGAACCAGACACTTACCAATTGCCTTTGAAGAAATTAAAACACAAGGTCATACAAACTAATGGATACTTCACACATCCCGAAAACATATTTTTATGTATGCTTGGCGACACACGCTTGCATATCAGGGAACTGGGCTTAAGACGTATTTTGAAATCAAGAAATAATCCTGTCGTGACCGGAATACGGAAATTCCAGATACCTCCGATAAATTTTGAAGAAATTGATTACATTGATTAAATAAATTGACAAGATAAAGGAGTTATAGAACCGCCAATAACTAAATAATTTTCATCTGGGCAGTTAAAACAAATGATAAAATATACTAGACGAAATTAGTATCTTTAAATCTCCATGCCATTCACAAGCTGTAGAACGCTGTGTAAAACTAGTGACAGAAGCATCGTCAGCTGTTTGTGGACCAGAAGCAAGGGATGGTTTTATAAAATGTCGTATTGCTTCCCGACAGTCACTACCAAAATTTGAATGCAAATCAGACTTTTTGAAACATACCTAACTTATGAAATATTAAAAGGTAGAGGGTGGGAGGGTGGAACTCGACTTGCAACCACCTGTACCTGGTGAGTTCTCGGTTGTCTTTTATTAATGTCAAGCGAAGAGCTGCAAAATGATTGATAAGAGATACGAAATTTTTATGGAAGACGTTGCTAAAATTTCTGAACTTTGAACCCCTGGGGGCACCGGAAGATATTTTCTTAGAAGCCTTTGTTGTACACGTATTTTCCGGACACCCTGTATACAGGGTGATTTTTAAGTTGATTCTTTCATTTTACTTGGATATAAAGCTAAAAAAGTAAGCTATTTTTTCATTTACCACTTTTACGAAATATCAAAACTAACGGAGGAACAGGCTGTTAAAGTTTCAAATTAAGAACTAAAATTACTTAACAAAAAATAAACTAAACTTAATCTAACTTAAATCATATGTTCAAAATTATCAGCATTCGCTTCTACACACACGTTCCGCGTATGAGAGCGATGCGGCAGTGGCATTTTGACGACACTCCCAGTAAATAACAAGCATATTCACTATTTCATTATTTTCATAAACATAAGCCATTATTTTAGCAATAACATTAAGAAAATTACAATGGGAAACTAGTTGACAGGTCATTGCTTGACAACAGAGATAAACAAAAATAAAATTGTCCAGCTATCTTTGCGCCAAAGTTTAGTTTTTAATTTGAAACTTTAACACCTTGTACCTCCTTTAGCTTTGATATTTCGGAAAAGTGGCAAATGAGAAAAAAAGCTTATTTTTTTAGCTTTATATCCTGGTAAAAGGAAAGAATCAACTTAAAAATCACCCTGTATATATAGTGTGTCCCCGGATAGGTGAAACGGCTCTTTTAAAGGTAAAAAATTCTCGATTTAAATTTTCATTTTTTGGGGTTCAGCCCTGCTTGGTTAAAGGGCAATTTCTAACAGCATTTCAGTTTTGAAAAATCAAGTATGCCTTATTTTACTGTAGAGTAGCGTGCCTTTTATGTAGCAAATACGACAAAAAGTTATTAAGAAAGGTTGTTTAGAATCAACATCTAGGCTGCTACACCAAATTTCAAAATCCTCGGCCAACTTTCATCTCTTACATTTTCTTATATGTTTAGGTCCCATATCAAAGAATTTTACTTTTAACAAAGACTGCTATGGAAAAACAAATATTTTTTACAAAGTTTTTTATTTTATAATAAAAAACTTTGTTAAAAATAAAATTCTTTGATTTGGGAAGTAAACATTAAAGAAATATTTGTCACATAAAAGGCACTTTACTTAGTTAGAAAATGGCGTTTTTCGAAATTGTGTAAATGCAAAAAGTACTATTTTTCGGAAATTAAGCAAGATTTCCATGAGATTTTTTATTGTGTGTTAGTTTTAACTGACTGAACAATCTCAAAGTCAGAAAACTTTTTTTCGTAAAATGTGTCTCTATCTTCACTAGCAAATGCATGTTTCGTAATTATTTTAAAAAAATGTAATATTTTACTGATAACGGAAGTCACGTGACAATTTTTATTTGGCCCCTTTGTAATCACTTTGCAACCACCTCTGTTCGTCAGTCTTTGATTTTCCAAGAAATTCTAAATATTTTTTTATTTGATGCCAGCTTGTTGCCGATCACTTTATTGATTATTTGTTTATAATAATTTTCTTACGTAGTGCACACTGTAGTTTGCGAATTTGAATTCGGCGCCGAGATGGCCTAGCGCCGAGTTGGCTGGCGCCGAGATGGCTCCGCGCCGAGTTGTCCGGCTTCGATTAATAGAGTACCGCAAATCCGCCATATTGGCTCCAAAGAAAATGGGCGAAAATTAAAATGTCAAGGTGACGTTTTCAATTACCATTTACTTTTCACGTTTTAGAGCAAATATGAACATCAATAATAATATTGGAAAGAGCTTGCATCATCAGAGTGAAAGTCGCACTGATTATGCAAGCTGCAAGGTCTTGCGAAACGTTAGTGAATATGGATGCACAAACAGCAAAACGGCCAAATCTGCCTAAGTATTCTCGTTCTCAAGATACTCAAACTACACGAGCCACCAGAGAGCATGGCCATCGCGCGGGTTTTTGCTCGACTTCACAAGGTGCAAGGCACATTAAGCCAGAAAATGCTGGGTGTTCATATACAAATACTACGCGGTCTAAGCCGAAATTCTATGCTAAGGAGAATAATTCGAGTAACCGCGAAAGCCTCAAACAGTACATACTGATTTTAAGTTGTATACTTTGTTTCTCGTCGTGCCCTTAAACTCGTCGCACGTGCTTTAAAGGTGTACTTATATACTAGTATCATAATATACTATTAATTTTCAGAGTGGCGAAATACCCAAATAAGAACATGAAAAAAACATGTGTTGGAACAAACTACCAGCCTACTAAATCATAAACGTTTTAAATGTGATTTACTATCTTCAATGTTTTAAGCAAGGGTATTTTTTAAATTAATGATTGTAGGACATCTGTTTATTAGAGTTTTATTTTTATTTTTATTTTTTTTGCTGTAGAATAACGCCCTTATATTTTGTTCTCTGCAATTTTGAAACCCTCTGTATATTAATTATATTAGTAATCAGAATAATTTCTACACTCTATATGCTAATATTATATTCAAATGACGTAAGGAAAGAAGTCGAGTGGCGTCACCATTTAATTATTCCGGTAGGTCTTTTTGATCATTCAGTCTTCCTACTTGCAGTTTTCCATTTAGAGTAGCTCGAATTAGATGTTATTTTGCCGATGGCCCTTCACAGTACGAACCACTGCAACGTTGTATAGTGCTGCTCTCTTTCTAGATTCTTAGTTCGTATAGGCTCTTAGAGCGAGCGCGCGGGCGCTGATCGTAGTTCAACCGGTCATTTTTCTGAAAACCAGACTGTGAATTTCTTACCTGCAGATTAAGATCGAATACGAGTTCTAAGGTGTGGTGGTATTGTGTAGCTTTTTGTTTGGCTATCTCTTTGACATTGTTACAGATAAATTCCCGGTTGCGACCTGCAACAATCCTCGAAGATTGCCAGACTAGCTAGGGAGAGGGACCGGTTTTAAATTGGAGAAGCCGGTTCTACTTCGTGATAGTAAATTCAGTAGGTATGGGGACAAAATTCTTATTGTGTAGGACACCACCATGGTAGTCATTGGCCAATGATATAATGAAAAGATTCCACCGTACAGAAGCTTTATGGAAAAACAGCCAAGTATTCGATGAGAGAGTAATTTTTGTTGCAGGAATAAAGGCGCTAAATCAGACACTATTCGTGAATCACCCTGTACTATGCTGTTTCCTGTTAGCACCACTAGCCTCTCCTATTTAATTCCGACTCTTACCTCCAAGTTGCCGGGCACCGGCGACCTGAGTAAGTCTAATGTCCCCCGTTGGTCGATGGATGATGGAGAAGACCCAAATTGGTTTCATCATTTATTAAGAAATTACTCAAAGCTACGTCTGTGCAGGCGCTCTACAAAGCAAAATACACTTCTCTAATCTAAATCTATTCCTATTTATTAACTAGTGAGCAGTTACCACTATTTCCATATAAGGATAAAACCAAATCGCGCTCATTGTTGCAACTTACCACGTTAGCAAAAACGACGTCGATTAGGAAATTACTTGCAACAGGAAATTAATGCAATAAACTCTATGAATTCGAATCGCTGCGGGGTCTGTAAAGACCGTTCTCTAAGAAACCCTTTTGAAGGTGCTCAATAAGAACGGCATGGAAGGTATGAAGAAATTAGAACTACGGTGGAGGGTTTCGCAACCCAGTACCGGTCGTGGTCGGGAGTGTTGGTATACTTAGGTTCCTCTCGACTGTTAGTCAGCGACTGCTACCGTACTAAGTCATGGTCAATGTCTGAACGCCCAGTGGTTCTGGTAAGCAACCAGGCCAGGCCACATAGGCAGGTTTGGCCTTGTTGCTGTTTGTGCATCCATATTCACTAACGTTTTGCACGACCTTGCAGCTTGCACAGTGGCGGTGATATGCATAAGCGGGAATAAGCGTTGCTTAGGGGCCCGGGCCCTTAGAGGGCCCTTTGGGTGGCCCGGTAAGTTCGCTGATTAAATATCTCGATATCTTCTACTTAATTTCGGTATACATTGATAGCACTGCAACCTCAGTCCCCCACTCTCAGTTATCAGTCATCAGTGATCAGACCCGATTTGAGAGCTTTGAAAAACTAACAAATATTTCTGAAGTTTTAGAACCGAAAAACGTTTTAAGTATGCAAGAAGCTGAACAGGTCCGATGTGATTTGCTTCAGAAAAAGTATTCTGATGTCCTCAATAATAATGTCGCCATTCAGTTTGTGAACGCTATTTCCTTACTAAATGAAGATATAAATGATAGCATGGGTGTTCCAGATCTGACAAGTTTATTCCTACAGAAATATAGTGTTCTCGAAAGCAATTTTGGGAAGATTATTACTGCATTTGTTTTATTCTTGACTCTACCTGTAATATTAGCCACAATAGAAAGATCATTTAGCAAGTTGAAAGTAATAAAACATTATGTAAGCAATTCTACCAGCCAAGATAGGCTAGATCAGTGGTATTCAACCGGGGGTTGGGCGTTGTGACCAGGTAGGGCGTTCTCATCAAAATCGAAATTGGGCGTTGTGACCAAGTTGGGCATTGTGACCAAAATCTAAGTTGGGCGTTATGACCAAAACGGTGGTTTAAGTGGCGTCGATAGCTCTCTCCTATAACAGGCGTCGGTGGGCGTTGTGACCAAGTTGGGCGTTATGACCAAGTTGGGCGTTGTGGCCAAAATCAAAATTGGGCGTTGTGACCAGAATCGAAATTGGGCGTTATGACCAAATTCTGAATTGGGGTTTGTGACCAGTGGGCGTTGTGTCATAGCCCCTTTAGATTATGTACCACAGGAGTCCACGTTTTACTAAGCTTAAAACAATCTTCCCTGTTTATATCATTTGGATATTTTTCTATTTCTATGGCTTTACAAACAAACAAACAAAATTAAGTTATTGCGCCCTATTTGAATACATAATCCCGCCGAATAAGAGTTTCATATTTCTCATTCCATTAACGGAGCTAGCATAAAATAAAGATGGCAATTCACTTGGTACAATCGGCTGGTTTTAGGATGATTAATTTGGGCTGTAGCATGTCATTTATATCTGTCATATATTGTCATATTAATATGCCACAAATAAACGAGATTCAAAAAGCTATCATTCGAACGAGATGTTTGCGTCGTTTTGGAAGGGAGCCTAACTGCTATTGTGTATCGGCGAGTATTGGCAGAAGCATTACTGCCTTCCGTTCAATCCATTTTTGGAGAAATTTATACTTCCAACATGATAATAGTCCAATTCATCGAGCAAGGACTGTTCAAAATTTCTTTGAAGAACGAGGAATAAATGTTTTACCATGGACCTCAAAGAGCCCGGTTATCAATCCCATAGAAAATGTCTGGGAACAAATGGTGAAAACTATTTATCAGGAAGGATTTCGACCAATAAATACCCAGAAATTGAGACAGAGAATTATTGAAGCATGGCAGCTAGTGTCCTCCATACCCCGAAGATTACAGAATGTTATAAATAATAACGGCGACATGACAAAATACTGACAATTTATTGAGTTGTAACGATGTACACGAGCGCCTCATACTAGGAGAATAATTTACTTACAATTCATTTGAATTTCCTTTTGTTCCCCTTATTAATAAATAGCTGTTTAGTTTGCTTTAAAGTTTTACTTAGAACCCAGGGCTTTTTACACAACTAAAATGTTCACATAAGTCGATTGGACGTTTAACAATATGGTATAGCTTTTGATGTAAGGTAATTAAATTTATATTCAAATAACACATCAATATATAGGGTGTTTCTAAAGTAAAGGGACATACTTTGATACGTTTCATTTGCGCCGCCTTTCAATTTAGCATTCTGTGATATTTAGTCCACTCTGTGGCGCATCTGGTTGCGCGATTGTTCTGTGAGCGCCCCGTTTTGTATTTCGCGCGCTTGCGGCCGCCTACTTCGGCGACCTTGTTCTGGAAATTTTCCTAGGCGCATGCTTTTGCTTTTGAGCTTTTTTTCGCTCTCGCCCGGCAAATCGACTTGGTGGTTTACCGTTTGAAAGACCTTCGGTGGGATTTTGTAAGGCTGCTCTTGTTTTTTTTTATTGTGAAATGTAAGCATACACTTTTGAATGGTTCCGATGTCCCCGAGCTCACGTTGAGGAAGTTTGATTCCTACGCCTTCGGCGGATTTTGTATGCGACCACGTGGCGTCACACATTGCCTGGAATTTTCCAGGCAACTAGTGTGGAGAGGTAAGCAACTAGTGCTGGAGAGCCGATCTGTAGCATTTCTGCAGCTGTTTGTTATTGCTTCCACGGCCACCGCTTCATGCAATTTCGAGCCGGTGTTTGTTGAACCTTCAGAGCCGCTTTTCGACTTGCTGCACGCGCTAACTTAGAGCACAAGAAAGGACCCGATACGGAGGCTATTCTCCTGGTCTAACATTTGCCTTTGCCGTCGTGGTGCAAATCGCTTTGAGCCACCAGCTTTCGGCCACAATTTGGGAACAAACTCTCAGGAATCGCGCTTTGCGCTTCCTCCGAAACCAAGCACGGAACACCTGCTGTCAGAGCTGCCTGGTTATCAACCTGTTTTAATGTGTGCAATTTTATTATTGCTCAATTGTATGTAGAACTGTGAGTATTACAATTGTGTTAGAGGTAACCTTAATTGTGTAGTTTGCTATACGTGATCGATACGTACCTACGATCCTGATTTTTGGAACTATTGTGATATGTGTATATTGATGTACTGAGATATTTGTTTTGAAATTACATTATATTATGTCAGCTATGAAGGTTTGAATTTAGTTACGGTTACCTATTTTGTTTGAAGCCCTCTTTCAGGAACTGTGTTTGTGCATAAGTTATTGAGTTTACAAATTCTCGTTGGAACACCGGGCTGCACTCGCCGTTATATGGAAAAAATTTGTTGGCGCTGGGCACTTAAAATCTTTGTTTTGTTCTACCGACTAATTTCTTAAAGACCTGACGTCGTCTACGACTGAGCTGGCGGCCGGCTATTGCACCCGAGTCTGGAAGATTGCCCAAAGATATAAAAATTTGCTAACAACTTTGCAGAAGTATTCTATGAAAAATTGCTACACAGGGAATTTTCTGTACACAAAAAAGAAAATAATATATAATTTGCAACACGGCGGTTCAAGAATTATCTCGTGGTGTAACAAATGTTTGCCAGCTAGTTCCTGAGCAGGATTTGGGGGGGGGGGGGGGGTTATCCGGAATCGTCACTGGTTCGAGACGGTCCAAACCAGAAAACCCACAGGTGTCTGTGTAAGTTTCTAAACCACTTAGCTGTTTCATAAAAATAAATACAGAGAAACACCAGAGCTTGAAATAACCTAATTTTTTATTTACAGTATGTACACGTACGAACTCTGCACCATATTCAACGAAGGCAAAACAATAGGATATTTGTTTGTAATTGGAATAGTAGATTTAATTTAGTTTTACTTATAAAATGTACAAGGTTGTAGTTTTAATAAATTTGAAGTGAACAACAAAACTCTATGATTTTAACTCGCAATTCGCTCGAGTACACGTATCTCTATAAAGATATAGTGACTTAAAATCAAGTACTGCGATATCGATAAACGGGAGCCTCATGAAATCGCTTTAATGATCAATTAATCTTTATAAACGCGACCTAATCGAATGGTACCGTACGCCTAGGGTGTTATACACTTAACTGTGTAGTTGGAGTTGTTTTTAATGTTTAGTCTCCCGAAGATCTTCGCAGAAGCATTAAATTTTAAAACGTCAAGGAATGTGTAACGCGATCAAAATGCTAACAGACAGGGTAACCAATCTAGGAAATATAAATTCATATAAAGTGAAAACTAAACTATTTCGCACAACGAAACGCTCAAGGTGAATTTACACATTTTTTAATTTCTCGGCACTATCGGCCAGGAGTTTCATCGCGACAAATCGTAGGTAGAATGCTTGATATTTCATAAGACCAGCACTGATATTTTTAGTTTCGATAAATGAGATGACTAAAGCGCCAGCCGTGCACGCAGAAGGTACCTGGTGTTGCATAGCAGCGCAACTTTGTCAGAGTAGCTATACAGGATGCTGTCCAAATGAATGCGCAACATGAGGTGCGACATACTTTTCTCCATCTATTGCACTGGGGAAAAACCTTGTGGTCCAAGTTTCAATAGAGCAGCCACGCAAAGTGAGGGACTCAGAACTGTGCAGGAGTCGGTCTTTCAAGTGTTTTAGCAAGCGACATCACAGCCGAAAGGGGGAACGCAGAATATGGCACGAATAAGACGAAAAAGGAGGAAAGGAGGCCTAAAATGACACAATATCAAACTCGATGTTGAAACGGAACTATGAACACGCCAAAACTGGTGGGTGGCCTTACATAAGTGATCTTGCAGAAAAAAATTATAATTCCAGTATAACTGGCTTCATTCTAGTAATTTCACACAGAATTTCCTAAGGCTGATCAACAGAATTCACAATAACTTTGGAATTCTATTATTCACATGAAGTGAAAATTTCAGATTACATATATAGTCCCAAAAGGAACAATCTCACGAAATCAGTCTCATAAAAATGGCCGTCGAAAATCATACTCACAATCTATTCTGAAAATTTATTATAATCCCTTAAAAATTCAAGGATTTTCAAAATATCCCAAAGATGCCAAAATGAGTATGCAACCACCAACACACCTAGAAACTGCAAATCACTCGAAACATCTAAACTGCATCTAAATGTAAGATTACAGGTAACACAATAATAAATTAGAAAGTTCTAATAAGCCCGTGTCCACAAATGCATCCTTTTTAAGATATTAAACTTTAATTTTAATGTAATATGAAATCTGCAAAATCATGATTCAATGGTTTACCTTGTTTGGAAAGGTGGATAATACTATCAAATTACTTAATGCAGTTGTTAATCAAGCGAGTGTACTATTGAAATTTAACTTCAGGTTCAATGCTAATTTTTTTTTATGTGAAAAGGAAGATATGATTTTTATGTACGGTCATGGTAATGTAAATGACCTCAACGTCGAAAAGCTGTGTCAAGAGTCTTTTCCAAATTAACAGAAGCCAAATCATAACACATTTGCTGCAAAAAATCATATAAATTGTTTTCTTTAATTACCTGCATTAAACCTTGGAGGTTAATACGAGTAGTCCTTGGGTTTTCGAAAAAATAAAACACGTAAGTAAGTTAAAAAGACGTCTATTAAAAGAAACTAAAAATTATTTACAATTACAGTTACTTTAACCCCATTTGCTTACGGTCTATTTCTGTATTAAGCTTCATAAGAATGATTGACATGTTACGCTTGATTTATGACCTATAGTCCAGTCATTAGACACATAATAATAGTGTTTTGGTGCAAAAGTTTGAGGAGGTTTGAAACTTGGCAGTAGTCCAGACTTGGAGGTCCTTCACATGTATCTAAGTTTGCGACCCCATACGACCGCGGCTGGCACCGCCATCTTAAATAAATGGCGGCCAAAATCAGTTTCTGGCATATAACTCGGTTTCTATGGATTTTAGAAAACAACATTCCAATGAAAAGTTGAAGTGAATAACATTTTCTACAAAATCGCTTTTATAATTTCTATTGGTCAGACTAATATTTCCCGAGTCAAAGAGCCGAACAATAGGGCGAACTTTTTAAAATCTCGTAAGGGTGGCATTTGCATGGTACTTTCTACCAATTATCCACAAACTAGTCTACCTAGAGCAATTTAATCTACTATACTCTGTTCACTATGGTCCCGGATTGTCAAAAATGACGTTTTATGGCAGCACTGTTGAATTTCTATTGGTTTTTTTGTTGCTACTAGGTTGGGTTTTTGTTACCTGGCAAGTTTTATTTATGTTTGCTTAAGTCAGTTCGAAATATAACCTATAATTTTGGTTCGATAAAATTTAAGCGTAAAGATGCACTGCTTTCCTTAGGAGCAGCTAAAAGCAGTGTCAAAGTGGACAATATTCCTATTTTCGTCAATCCCCTGTTACTTCAAAGATCGCCAAAAAATGCGATGAGGAATTAAAAAGTTATTTTAAGTTTGCACTCGCCCCATATCCCCTATTGCTATTTAATGAGGATGGCATGCAAAACAAAACGAAATCGTCACTGTATAAGACATTTTCTCCAGTAAACCGACCTGTACGACCTGAAAACAGTTGCATCGAGTGGTATGGCAAGTATCGCAATGATTCGTATGGATAAATTTGCATAAACTACGTTCAATATGTCCGGAGGCACTACGATCCCTGCCCTTTTTAACCAAGGGAAATTGAGGTTCCTCAGTCTCCTGTATACAAACAACTCTTTGCTTGAAACTATAGCAATCTTCCAAGAACTCGAAGCAGATGAGGATACTCTCGCTGCAGCTTATGTTGCGTTTTTATTGGCACTGTATGGTGGATAGTTTGACACATTGGATTCGCTTCGCTATCAGCATTTTACGAAGTCTGTGTACAAGAAAAAATTTAATCTCGCGTGCCTGCCACTCACAAGACATGCTGCAAGGCAGCATTGTCTGCTAGTGTATCACCAAGTTGAGATGTGGTGTGGCAGAGAAAAAGATTCAGAGCAATATGGCTGGCAGAAAAAGAGGAACGGGCTTGATACTGTTCGGGCTACTTAAAAAACAACCCTTAAACCATTTTTCGCTCCGCTTAATTGTTTTCTCAATTTACCAAATTATTTCAAGCCTAACCTATACATGGTTAGTCATCAGTAGGTTACTTCAGACCAAAAGTTGAATGCAACCCAAAATACAAAGAACGCCTATCACTTGATACAATATTTAATATGATTAATAAATTAAATCAAAGTCTCCAACGTTCTGTTTACATGTCAGTGGTGACACTGTAAGTCTATGTCAAATTCGAGGTTAGCAGGTTAGGTTTTGTGTCAGTTTGTGTCAAAACTGACGCAAAAACTAACCTGCTAACTTTAAATATGACAAAGACTTACAGTGACACCAACAATACACTTTAGTATTGCCAAACGTAAGACGAATCGCCGTCGTTATGCTGTATTGGTTGCTATGGTGTAAAATATAACTTTTTTCAACGATTTTTCATCATCTTTAGATGACTAACTGCTCAAAGGTGCACTTAGGTATAGAAGTAATTTGGATTAAATTTTGAGTTCTAGTATATGTCTATACTTAATTTTTTCCGCACCTTTCAGGGGACACCCTGTATACTTTTTTGTTTTTAGATTCTCCAAGAGCTTAGTTTGCTAGAGCTTTTAGAGCTTATTATGTAAGAATATAAATCATGCATGAGAATATGTGATACCGACAGGATGGAACATCTCCACGTAATAGTCCCACTGTTATTACGTTTTAAATCACCAGTGGAATACATTGACTTGATGGACTCATACACTTATTTCATAGCACTTGGCCTTACAGTTTTTCTAAATAATAAATATGGTTACCTGGTACAGCTCCTAAGCTACTCGTACGTCCCGAGAAGTATTATGGCGTATAGATGAAATTTCAAAAGTATACTAAAAGTAGGAAATGCTCCCTTCATTGCACTAATATAAAAGTGCCACCGTCAGAAAATTGCAATACAACTTGCTACATCAGTAATCCTATTCTACCTTCTATCTCACCTTACAGCTAAGAATTGGAAAGCCTCAAAAGAGTTTCGTTCCGAGCAGTAAGCAATAAAACAGAAATATAGCTTTGTCACAGGCTTTATTTCGGTACACGTACAATTCGAAGCCTGAAAAATGTGAACGTTTATGAATGAAAGGTTTGCTCGCTAGAACAGTAACATATTGATGAGTTCACTTTAGTTTCAGCGGTTAAACGAGCTCGGGCGCATCCGTATTTTGGTTTTCCATTACCATGTGACAGCTTATATGAAGGGAACATTCTTTAAATTCAAACGTAACTGGAAAAAATTATGTCGTTTTCAGAATTTCGAACTACTTATGTGCTTAAATGGAAACAAATCTGTTAACAAAAAAATCGTAATATGTACGAAGGAAGCTTGAAAAAATAGCAACCTAGTTCTGACAGAAACAATTGACGTACTTCAGCTTTTAATGTCACATTGTGACAAGTCTCATAGTTATGTGCGAAATGTGTTAATGTTTCGTTCGTTATAATTTATCTTCTGCAATATTTTGTGACAAAACTCCAGTATAGCCCACTGGTACATTTTGACATTTACGGAATATGCGCATATGGAACTGTTGTGTCAGTGGTGAAACTGGATTTTAAGCTATGGAAAGAAAAATACTTATCGAGAAATTCAAATTCAGTATTATTGTCTACGATTGGACTAACTCCTTGTTTACGGTCATTCACAGGCATTTTTGTACTAAGTACACACAAATCTTAAACTGCAGCTAACCTAAATTCGCACCTTGACAGCAGCCAAGATTGGATTTGGCATGAGACGCTCGTGTTTTGCTTCAATTGTTTGAACATTTCTAGAACCAACGATAAACTGATAATCACATTATCACGTGCAGGTGCCTAAGCACCAGGGAGCTATATTGGAGTTTAGTCTATTTTTTTCCTGAAAATGGATCTTGTAACATAAGAGCATGGAAGTGTAATCAAATTTCACACAAAAGAATGCACTAGTCCGAAAATAATCCTGGAGACGATGCTCCACCGTATTTCACAATTAAATTGTGGTCAACCCAGTTTCGTTGAAAATGAGAATCTATAGAAGATTATCTTAGAAACGGAAAACCTCTAGGAGCAACAAATGTTGAAATGTGCAAGTTCGCCATTAAAGCACGTGCAACGAGTTTAAGAGAACGGCGCGAAGCGGTGTGCGTTTAACGGCACTAGTGCTTTAATGGCACTTATACACGTGTATCATAAGCTACTTTTTCTACGATCGTAACAGAAATATAAAAACTTAGTTCGGTGGCACTTTTTCCGTCACATTGTGTTAAATATTATAGGTTATGTTTACATTCAAACTTACGGCAAAGCGTGTTTTAATATAGTATTAAACCTCCAATGGCAGCGTGCGAATAAGACGTATTTCGGGCGCTAATATTAAGAGTGCTACAAAAGTCACTTTTGACACTAGAAACTGTGCAAAAAGTTGTCATTTTGACACGATCGTAGAAAAAAGCCTTTTTAGAGAGTTTTTTTTTATAGTGACACTACACTTAATGGCAACCTGTATTTTGGCCAAATTGCAAGTTGTGTACGTTGCCATTTTGCGAAAAGCTGGTGTCTAATAGTAAAAAAGTCAAAAATGGGTAAACTAGGATAGCACTACATTGGCGCACTTTAGAATATCAAACACCATTCGACAACCATTTTGATAGTTGGTTCTACGCCTCTGATAAATTTGACGTTAACGTCAAAATATTGACTGCCAACATGATAAGAAGAAAGTTCCTACATTTTCGCGTACTTCCTCTTATTAACAATTAAATGACATATGACATCTATATGCCGTTCACAATCTTTTTGGGTCAGGTGAGGCTATGACCATCTAGTAATTTTGTTGGCAGTACCTCTGAGGCAACTAAACTCCCTAATGGAAATTGACACTTTTTGTGTTAAGTTAGGCTGATTTCAGTTTAAGGTTATAATTTCTGAATAGGTACATTGTTGCCGGATATCTGTTTAAATTAATATTAAAAAATTGAAATAATTTGACAATATTGACGACAGAAACGAAAATGAGAAATAATGCATAAGAAAAGCATTCAATTTAATGTTTATTGCGATTTGGATAAGAATTGTGTTCGTGATATGAATATGCCACTGTATTTTACATAGTTGCTGGCTTGCCGGTGTGGAAGGATAAAGACGTCACAAACTGATGCCAAATAAATTTAGCAGAGCAATTAAGCAATATTGGTTTTATAGAAATTAACATGTGAAAAATGTAAATATCTTGTCAAATGGATGGCTTGCTGATTTTACTTCATGTTGATTTTCACATCTGCCACATAATATTTCAGCACTCAAATAGTAATAAGTAGGTAAGTAGTAATAGTAATTAACGTATTAATAGGGGTAAACCAGTCTTAACACACATATGTGAGAAATGTTAAGACGGTTACCCCTCCAAATGCGTAATTTTGAATGAATAATAATTACTAAAAACTGCTAAATTGAAATCGGACTACCATGAATATGTGTGATGTTGCTATAGTGCATGTATGTTAAATGAGTGGATGCATGTTAAATGTATCTTAACATTCTAGGACGCGAGTGCGTGCATGTTAAATGAGTGGATGCATGTTAAATGTATCTTAACATTCGAGGACGCGATCATGTTAAACATTGTTTAACATTTCAATGAACAATTATTATACATTACGCTGGATTGTTTTTCCTTTCCAAAATTTCATTTTTAACGTACATACATTCTCTAGTCTCCACATCAACTCGTGTTATTTAAATCTGGTCTGTCCTTTCTAAATTGGAAGTAGCATCGTTTAATGGAAATTTTTTGTTGTAACAAAATTATGTTGGGCATTTTGACTTTGCATTTGACGGAAATTAAAGTTATTTTTACACACCTGATAAATCATTTATTTTCTTAGGAATATTAAAATAATAAATCTGGCAATGTGGTGGTAAGAAAATGTCCAACTGACACTGACAGAAAAAAAAGTTGCATCCGCTACATCACCGAATCAGTTAGTCCAACATGAAAAGAAAAAATTTACAGAAGTTGCAATTTACCAGCCTTCGTTAATGCATTTGTTAGACATTTTTAGATCCACCGGCCGAAATTTCAAATTTTGCAGGCTTGGGATATTTAACGTGTGTACTTCCACTCCCACATCCGGTCCTCGCTATTGAGTCTTAGAAAGTTAGAATTTCGGCAAACAGCAAAATTTATCGGGGGGCGGAGTACTAATTAGTTTCGAACTGACGTCGCCTGGGAAAAGCCGTTGGAAATACAGAAATATCCAAATGGCATGATTGGTTGGATATTCAAAAACTAGGGTATGCGATTGGTAGTTTTAAATGTGAGAGAGGCAAATGGACAGTTTGGCTGTGCGAATGTTTGAACATATGAGTTAGTCTTAAGCAACATTTCAACCTGTACAGACGTTACTATTTTAAATTATATATATTTTATTAGCAAGTTGTGTTTTATTCCTGACGACAGTAATCTGAAGTGAGATTATTGTAACAATTTTCAGAAGCGGGATCGCGGATAATTCACGGTAATAATTATCCGATGTAAGGACTTACAACGGTGTGAAGTGATTGCGTTAAGACTCGGGCGTGTGGATTCACGCGAGTATCGATTGCGAGTGAATCGCGATAGCGGGTTGCGAGTGATTCGCGAGAGTGTACGCGGCGGTTGAGTCGCGGAAGTAGGTTGCGAGTGATTCGCGAGAGTACGTGGCGAGTGATTCGCAAGAGTACGTGGCGAGTGATTCGCGAGATTGGCAGTGAGCTGTTGTATGCAATTGAGATCGGGAAGAGCTACAATGACAGGCGACGCAAAATCAAGCGGTGGTGCGGGTGTGAGCGTTACACCGCAACAACAGGTGGTTACGCTGGAGACGCTGTCCGAAATTTTGAAGCAGCTGAATCCGCAAGGGAGGCAAGCATCGTCTACTGGGTCTTCTGGAGGAAGGACGACGCCAGCAGATGGAGGTTTTTGTGTGATGCCTGATCTAAGCAAAAGTATAAGAATGTTTGATGGGCAAGGTGGTGCCACGGAAGCCGTGAACTGGATCGACGACGTCAAGTGGATGGCAGGTCGACAATTTTGGGGCGACAGCATTTTATTGGAAATGGCTCGCCAGCATTTATCTGGCAGCGCTCTTTTATGGTACCGCTACGAGCAGGAGAAAATCCAAAACTGGGGAGATTTTGAGAAGAAATTCCGGGAGAACTACGAGGATAGACGGAGTCTAGCCGAGAAATTTAAGGAAATGTCGGCGAGGATGCAGGAAAAAGACGAGAGCGCCGTCGATTATTTTTATATAAAAGTACGATTATGTCGCGGCCTGGGTCTGAATTTTTCCGACATCAAGCCGTTGATTCTGGATGGATTAAAATGCAGGGAAACGGCACGAATACTTCGACCTATCCGGCATGATAGTGAAGAGGTTCTATTAAATGATATACGTGTGGACGAGGTGTCGCGAAGGCAAGAACGGTCGACACCAACGGGCATTGTAAATAATAATGCGAGGCAAATAATTAAATGCAATCAGTGTCAACAAAATGGGCATATAGCAAAGAATTGTGTGGCTAATAATTCTTCTGTAAAGACAAGAAGTGCTAAGGACGAGGTGACATGTTACCGCTGCAATGCTAAAGGACATTACGCGAAGGATTGTGCAAAAAAACGGTTTACATTTACAGACAAAGTGAAATGTTTTGCGTGCGGAGAAGACGGACACATCTCGCTTTTTTGTTCAAAATCAAAAGTTCGAGCGACGGATGCTGAAACGCAGCGGGATGTGCAGCACGTCGAGGCACAATTGCCTATTCTTAAATATTATAAGGACGCAAAGGTTAATGGAACCAAAATTCAGAGTTATGTCGATCTTGGCTCTCAGGTGTGCGCGATTCGGGACGATCTTGTGCCGAAATTAAAACTGATCTGTAACTGGGAGGACTGTAAGCAAATTACAGGTTATGGAGGCGCCACGACGCAGACTTTGGGGTCAGCGGAAGTGACAATCGAGGTGGATGGAGTGAGCGCTGACGTAAAAGTGCAAATCGTGCCACGGGAAGTGCAGAAAATTCAGCTGCTTATAGGACATCCATTTACTGAGCAGGAACACATCCAAATTGTGAAAACGGCGAACGAGTTGATTATCACCGAATGCAACTCACGAGAAAGACAACCGCTGAAGGTGGCTCTGTGGGCGAAGGACGCTTGTGTGATACCAGACAATTTTTTAGGGCATGTTGTAATACGGTCGGATGCTCCAGTGACCGATTTATGTGTTGAGGGTGGCATGCGTGAGATCGGAGGTCTTGTGCCACGATGTGTTGTCACCACTAATAGTGCGGGAGAAGCTGTGCTGCCTGTACTAAACATCAGCGGCGGCGACGTCATCATCGACGGGGGCCACAAGATAGCCCGGGGGGAACGTTGTGTTGAAGGCACTCGTAGACGCGAAGTCAACGAAATCCCTGTGGCTATGGAGGAAGTGAAGACGGACCTGATGGGAGCAGACGCTGAGAAGGTGCTACACCTCGTGGACGAGTATCGAGATTTGGTGGCCAGAAACATGAAACAAATTGGCTGTACTAATCTGGCGCAAATGGACATAGATCTCACAGACGAAAGGCCCGTAGTTTATCGACCATATCGACTATCACATGGAGAGAGACAGCAGGTACGGGACATCATCGCCGAGCTGCAGGAGGCCGACATCGTGGAGGAATCAACGTCACCATTTGCCAGTCCAATTGTGCTAGTTCGGAAGAAATGCGGATCTGTCCGAATGTGCGGTGATTATCGAGGGCTCAACAAGAGGACGGTCAAACAACATTGGCCCTTGCCGAGGATTGACGATCAACTTGATCAATTAGGAGGCCAGCAGTACTACACTTCCCTGGATTTGAAGTGTGGGTACTATCAAATTCCAGTGGCAGAGGATTCGCGTGGTAAGACTGCTTTCATCACACCCGATGGAGCGTACTCCTTTAAACGAGTTTGGTTTGGGCTTGTCAATGCGCCTGCAGTATTCCAACGTTTAATTAATGTAGTATTAGGTAATTTAAGGTATGATACTGCATTAGCGTATTTGGATGATATAATTATTCCATCAAAAACTGTCGATGAGGGGTTGGTTAAGTTACGCGATGTGTTTGATAGGTTTAGGGACGCGAACTTGACATTAAATTTAGGAAAATGTAGTTTCTTTATGTACAAAATTGAATATTTAGGTCTTACTATTTCGAGTGCGGGCATTGAACCCGGAACTGTAAAGCTAAGGGCGGTCGCAAATTTTCCGGCACCGTCTAATGTACATGGCATTCGTTCGTTTTTGGGATTGGCCAGTTTCTTCAGGCGATTTATTAACGGGTTTGCTACAATTGCCAGGCCACTTAGCGACCTTTTAAGAAAAGGTGCTGTTTTTGTTTGGGGAGAAGCGCAACAGGGGGCTTTTGACGAAATTAAGGTTTTACTGCTAAGCAAACCGGTGCTTTGTATTTATGATCCGGAGGCTTATACAGAAGTTCACACAGATGCTTCTAGTATAGGGTTGGGGGCCGTGATTTTACAAAAACAAACGGACGGGACAATGAAACCGATTTCATTTTATAGTGGTAAAACTACACCGGAGGAATCTATCTACAGTAGTTACGAATTGGAATGTTTAGCCATAGTTGCGGCACTTGAGAAATACCGCGTTTACCTTCTAGGTATTCCATTCGTAATGAAGACGGATTGCAACAGTTTAAAATTGCTAGCCAACAAGCGCGACATTAATCCGCGTATTGGAAGATGGTTTCTCAAATTATTAGAATTTGATTACACGATAGAGTACCATACAGGGCAACAAAATCGGGTCGCGGATGCGTTAAGTCGGAATCCAGTTGAGGAAGCCAGGGATGAACCTATTATAACGGGGTTACCTGTGTTGGGGATTAAAATAACTACCGCCTTGCAACGAACGTGTTCCGAAGTTAAGGCCGTATGTACCAAGTTGGAGCAGGGTGATAAGACTACCCATGAAAAATTTGTACTTTGCCATGGGAGAGTTTATAAAACGAAAGAGGGTATCTGGCGTTTATATGTACCAATAGAGCTGAGATACGAAATCGTAAACGAAGCGCATAGGGAATTAATGCATTTAGGGATTGATAAAACACTAGCCCGTGCTAAGGAATGTTATTATTTCCCTAAAATGAGGGAATTTGGCTAAAATTTGTCAGTGCCAATGCAGTCCCAGAATTTTAGAATTTTAGATTAGTCTGTATTTTGCTAGAAGTAGGTAGATTTTAAGGAATATTGTATATATTTATGTTTTTCGCTCAAAAGAAGGAAAGTGAAGTGGAGTGAAAGTGAAGGGGTTAGATGTTCTGAGGAACTTATTCGAACATGCATCCCATAGCGATGCATTATTTTGTGTTTGATTTTTGTACCTTTTGTAAATGTTTTGTTTTTCATAATATTGTTTGTGCTAATTCGATGATAATTTGTTTGTATTTAGTAGTTGTAGGTTAATGGCATGTGACTTAGCATTTTAAGTTGTTGTTTTTACATGGTGTGCATTTGTTAGTGGGTTGAATGTGGAAATAGGTATTTCGGGGACGAAAATACGTCAGGAAAGGCCGAGCTGTTAGACATTTTTAGATCCACCGGCCGAAATTTCAAATTTTGCAGGCTTGGGATATTTAACGTGTGTACTTCCACTCCCACATCCGGTCCTCGCTATTGAGTCTTAGAAAGTTAGAATTTCGGCAAACAGCAAAATTGATCGGGGGGCGGAGTACTAATTAGTTTAGAACTGACGTCGCCTGGGAAAAGCCGTTGGAAATACAGAAATATCCAAATGGCATGATTGGTTCGATATTCAAAACCTAGGGTATGCGATTGGTAGTTTTAAATGTGAGAGAGGTAAATGGACAGTTTGG
This sequence comes from Agriotes lineatus, assembly GCA_940337035.1. NCBI lineage: Eukaryota > Metazoa > Arthropoda > Insecta > Coleoptera > Elateridae > Agriotes > Agriotes lineatus. The sequence goes on along the minus strand of CALNHX010004530.1, from coordinate 102,859 downwards.
CTGTGCGAATGTTTGAACATATGAGTTAGTCTTAAGCAACATTTCAACCTGTACAGACGTTACTATTTTAAATTATATATATTTTATTAGCAAGTTGTGTTTTATTCCTGACGACAGTAATCTGAAGTGAGATTATTGTAACACATTGAAAATACATTTTGCTAATTTTCAAGTCTAGTACAAAATTTCCTAAATCTGAAAAAATTACAAGGGATCGAAATAAAAAAAATAAACTGTTCACATCCGTTTTATTATTGTTTATTATACGCCACGCGAAACGTTACCGCGAAGTTCTACTGCATAGCAGATCATTAATAAATAATACGTACTACAGTTTTGAACATTTTCAGCATCTTGTACACTCTAATATTACTTTACAATTAGTTAAAGATGTTGAATTCGATATTACATTAAATTTTTCTCTATCACTTTAAAAGATGTATTGCTTATACGTATGAGTCATTTTTATTATTACATTTATTAGCTGTTTTGAGAATTACTTGTGTGAGCCCCGTTCTGAGTAGCTGACCCGACCCCGTGCTGCCTCATTAACCGCCAGAAATTTGGGGACCATCTCTGTCGCAGGAATCGGAGCCAGAGAACGTGCAATGACCCAATAACCATACATATATAAAAAACACTACGCTAGGGGTATTAGAATAAAACGCTGTAGGGCAAGGGCATTCTCTGTTGTTCTGAGATGTATCTATGTCAATAAAAGTTTATAAAGGTTTTTTGGTGTTGTTGCAAATTTACATAAATAATCTAAGTCGCTAATATCAGAAGTGAGATAACGACGCACCACCCTCACTGTAAATAAAAAACTTTTTGTGAGAGTGCGAGAGTTTTAAAAATGTTGTGACGAGTTCTTGCAGGGAGCTATCCCGCAGCGTGAGTGCGGGCGCCGATGAAATTGAACAGCGAGCGGCTCGTTCGTTCTGAAAGCATGCCCGGCGGTCGCGTAAAATGCGGCAGCAGCGAGCCGATTCTTCTGGGGCTACCCCGCCAGTGAATTTGCGAGCATCTCCGGAAGTCCGACGGCGGCGGTTCGTTTCTCCTGGCGCTGTAAGGCCTCGAGGTGCTCCCCTGTAAGATCTTCGGCTGTGGCCTGAGCGCGCACGCGTTGCTTGGCAGTATGCGTATGAACACGAGTCGTGCATCATATGTGTATCCATGTTCCATTTGTCTTTGTCATTTTATGTATTTAAATTTGCAATAAAATATTCTGTATCTTACATATCAGAAGTGGGATAATACTCCGCAAGTGCCCATAACAACAAAAAGTGTGTAAGTGTATACATTTTGAAGAAAATGGTCAATCCCAGAACAAAGAAGTTGAAGTGTAAAGGACGCCATGACAGGGAGCGGCCAGTGCGTCGTAAAGACAAAGGAGGCCAGTCATCGTCTTCGAGTTCTACTTCATCCGATTCCAGCTCATCGAGGGACGAAGAAGTCGTAAGAAGAGAATTGAAGAGGTTGCGAAAGGTGGAAAAGCGTCTGCAGCTCATTGAGAACAAAGGACAGTTTACTGACCATAGTACGAATCAAAATGTTATTCCGACATTTGATCCGCAATCGAATCAGTCAATCGATGTGTGGGTTCGTAGAGTTGATGAACTAGCAAAGTGCTATAAGTGGAACGACAACTGCGTCGTAAAATTAGTGGCAACGAGGTTAAAGGGAATGGCAAGGCGTTGGTATGACACGCAGAATCAGTTGGGAACAAACTGGCGTGAAACAAAATCTCTACTAGTGAGGCAGTTTCACAAGCCGCTGCCGTTCGCAAAGTTGCTAAAAGATGCCGCTTTATATGAAGCTCAGGTAAGGTCACTATATCAATAAGGTACCGCCATTCCATTCCTCGCTTGAGAATGTGAGAAAATTGTGAGATAAGGATAACAAATCCAAATTTCCCAAGTGCAATAGGGAAGACACTAGTTTTTGGGGATTTTCTTTTTGGTGTAATGGCACTTGTAAAGTGAGGAATCTGTTAGGTTATGTGTTTTTATCCCCAGTTGGAGAAAATTGTGCGACAAGGATAGATATAAAAAATCACTAATGGCGGTACCTTATTGATATAGTGACCTTAAGCTCAGGCAGTGCAAGATTTAAGCGAGTATTGTTTTACGAAGCTGGAGAAACTGAAGATGTTGAACGCATGATATAAATACAAGGGTATGCTCGAGAGATGGTAACCCACTGCGCAGGTGAACCACATGACGTCACATTCGTAAGGTCTCGGGCATGAATATCATGGTCTCGGGTATATCAGGAGGGCTGCGGCATGTTGGACGATGGTTGCACGCATTGCACGTCGATAACCCTAACCTCATTTATACGGTTTCTCTCCTGTGTTGATTTTTGCATGTCCAACTAAATCGCGTTAGAACAACTATAAGGTTTTTCTCCTGTGTGCGGAAAAGAGTTATAATGTACGAGAATCAGTAAAACCGCGTATTATTCACACGAAAAATAGCATTTATTACAATTGCGTACGATTTCCCTCCATTTCACCATTAACTTGACCCACTACAAATGCAAAATACGACTTTTAAAACGTAACTTTCAAATTGCCACCTATTGATGACGTAGTCTGGTTCACGCTTTCTCATTGGTCGTTGAGAAAAGCTGCGCTCGAGCATACCCTTGTATTTATATCATGGTTGAACGTAGAAATACCAGAGGCTTTTACAATTGCAGGGGCCCTCATCGTGTTAGAGAGTGTCCAAAACCAAAACTAGAATGTTTTAACTGTAGGCGTTTGGGGCACGTGCAAACACAATGCCCATTTAAGAAGGACGTGCGTGCTCAGAAAGCAAAACATAAACGTGACGTAAATCAAGTGATAAAAACCACTGAACGAAATAAAAACCCTTTCGAAAAGACCGTCGTGTTAAATGATAAAAGAGTGAAATGCTTAATAGATACTGGAAGTTCGATCACCATAATTCGTAAACGTATTGCAAATATGCTAGGAGTACAATTGGAAAGAGACAATACTGTGTTTCGGGGATTTACCGGAAAGTGCGTTACAAGCGCGGGAACTGTAAATATAAATGTGCGCGTGGGCGACGCGAGTACAACATTGCGCGTGGCTGTTATGAACGATGAATTAATGCACGATTGCATCATTGGTGGCGATTTCCTAAAATTACCGAGTGTTCTACTAATAAAGGTTGCCGACAGGGTTTATGTGCGACGTCTAGACGAGTTAAAAACATTTCCTGATTTTGACTGTTTTGAAGTTACGAGGAACGTTGGATGTGAAATAACTTGTGGTAATCTTTGTGATGTTGACAAATCAAAGTTTGAAGGTCTATTGAAGGAATTTGAAGATAGAATTTCAACCGGTATGGCAAATTTGGGAAAGACTGATGCTGCAAAGTTGGTGATTAAATGCATGACAGATAAACCCGTTGCTTACCATCCTTATCGGCTTCCAGAAGTTGAGAAGCAGATATTACGAAAAATAATTGATGAATTACTGGCTAACCAAATCATTAGAGAGTCTGATTCACCATATGCAAGCCCAGTGCTACTACTAAAGAAGAAGACGGGAGACTATCGTATGTGTATTGACTACAGGCGTTTAAATGCCATTACTATTAAAGACAAATATCCACTTCCTTTGATAGATGACCAATTGGAACGTTTGGGAGGCAACACATATTTTACGGCTCTTGATCTTGCTTCTGGGTTTTATCAGGTGCCTGTCGATAACGACTCAGTTGCAAAGACAGGGTTTGTTACCCCAGATTCTCATTATGAGTTCCTTCGAATGCCCTTTGGGTTAACAAACGCGGCGGCTGTATTCCAGCGCTTAATGAATACAGTGCTGGGACAGCTCAAGAACACAATTGCGTTCCCCTACATTGACGATATTATAATACCTTCAACCACCGTCGAGGAAGGTTTGAATCGATTACGTTTGGTGCTGGAAGCCTTGAGGAAGCATAACTTGACCTTAAGACTGACAAAGTGTAACTTTTTTATGACGCAGATTGACTATCTTGGACGTGAAGTTAGTGCGGAAGGTATACGTCCTGGACGCCGAAAAATTGAAGCCGTCTTGCAAATGAGAGCGCCGCAAACAGTAAAACAAGTGCGTCAGTTTCTCGGATTAGCCAGTTACTTTCGTAAGTTCGTGAAAGACTATGCTAGGATCGTAGTACCTTTGACTAGATTAACGCGGCGGGATATGAACTGGTGTTGGATGGTCGAGCAACAACACGCGTTCGAAACCGTGAAAAATATACTAACATCGAGACCACTGTTAGCAATTTTTGATCCGTCGTTACCTACCGAGCTTCATACAGATGCAAGTTCTTTGGGATTTGGCGCTATACTGCTCCAGTATGAAGGTGGACATCAACGAGTAATAGCGTACTACAGTAAGCAAGCTAGCTATGAGCAAAGTCGATACCATTCATATGAATTGGAAACGTTGGCGGTGGTATTGGCTTTACAACATTTTCGTGTCTACTTGCTAGGCATTGAATTTAAGGTCGTAACTGATTGCAATGCCCTTCGCACGACATTTTGCAAGAAGGATCTAATACCTCGAGTAGCACGCTGGTGGCTTGACGTTTAAGACTACAACCTTCAGGTGGAATACCGGCCAGGTACGCGTATGTGTCACGTTGACGCTTTAAGTCGTAATCCCATCGTTAACGTGGAAGTAAACCAGATCGACCTTACGGAGGGCGACTGGATATTAGCAGCTCAATTACAAGATGAGCAAATCGCTAATATAAAAAGAATTCTGGAAGAAAACGTGAGAAATAATGATACCAAACAGTATTTTCACGATTACGAGCTAAAAAAACGTAAAGTTTATCGAAAATTCGAAAGTTCGAAGTCGTTGTGGGTTGTACCGAAGGCGGCAAGATGGCAAATTCTTTGTTTGTGCCATGACAAAGCAGGTCATTTGAGCGTTGAGCACACAATTCGCCGGATTCAAATGAATTATTGGTTCCCTAAAATGAGACAATTTGTAACTAAATATGTGAAGGCTTGTCTCAATTGTTCCTATTATAAACAGGGTGATAGCAAAAACCAAGGCAAACTGCATCCCATTGAACAACTTCCAGTACCATTTCATACGGTACACTTGGATCACGTTGGACCATTTGAAACCAGCAAAAAGGGCAATAAATTCATATTAGTGCTCGTTGACGCATTTACAAAATTTACGATAATTGAGGCAGTGAAGTCGACTAAAGTAAAGCTGGTGACTAAAGTTTTACAAAGCATAATGTGTATATTTGGAGTTCCAAGTCGACTTGTGACAGATCGCGGAAGTGATTTTACGTCTCGAGTTTTTCGCATTTTTTGCGAAACTTACGGAATGAAACATGTACTAAATTCAGTTGCAACGCCAAGGTCGAATGGACAGTGCGAAAGATATAACAAAACAATTGTGAGTATGTTATCGGCTACAGCCATTGAAACTGAGAGTGAGTTGTGGGACACACACGTGAAACAAATTCAAAGTGCATTGAATACCTCATTCAATAAGGGTATAAACACCACTCCCGTCAAAGCACTATTTGGGTACCAGCCAAAGCCAATGCCGGAAGCTATATTGTTGAATACACTACAGGAAGACGTAGAAAGGCTAGACATTAGCGAATTACGTGGCCGTATTAAAGAGCATATTAGCGAAGATCAACGTAAGCAGAAAGAACGCTACGACAAAAACAGACGTGAAGCACGCAAGTATGAAGAAGGCGAGTTGGTTTTGGTACTGATCACCAGTGAGGCTGCTACTGGCACGAGTCGCAAGTTGTTGCCAAAATACAAAGGACCTTTTCGGGTTACAAGAGCATTGTTTAATGACAGGTACGAAGTTGAGGATCTTCGTGAAGGACGTCGTAAGGTACGACTAGTTGTAGCAGTGGACAAGATAAAACCTTGGGTCACTGTACAAACGTAAGTACTAAACTAAAAGTTGTATGAAAGTATTGAAGTATTGAAAGTGTGTAGTACTGTGCCACGAGACGTGACAATGATGACAATAGTAGTTCGAGGCAGATGATGTCTGTCTACTATTAGAGTTGTACGTAGGCATAGTTAAGGCCACGAGACGTGACAATGTAGATGATAGTATCCGAGGCTTGTCCTGTTTACTATTGGAGTTGTACGTAGGCATAAGATGAAAGTGAATGACGAAAGTTTTGAATGCCACGAGGCGGGACAATGATGACAATAGTAGTTCGAGGCAGCTTATGTCTGTCTACTATTAGAGTTGTACGTAGGCATGTAGAGTAAGTAAATCTCTGAAATGCGAAGGCATGTGGAGTAAGTAAATCTCTGAACTGCAAAGGCATGTAGAGTAAGTAAATCTCTGAAATGCACAGGCAAGTAGAGTAAGTAAATCTTTGAAATGCAAAGGTGTTCAGAGTAGGTAAATCTCTGATACACGGGACTGAAAGGAATGCAGAGCAAATGTGGGTGAGATGGTGAGGAAGGTCAGGGTTGCTTGTTTACGATTGGGGTTGCATTTAAGCGTGAAGGTCACGAGAGGCTGACACAATAAAAATAGTTTTTGAGGCCGTTCGGCCTACTCGTTATTCGAGTGTAAGCGTGTGACTAATAAAAGGCAATAAAGATCAAATTTATGAGGTTTCAGTTTACTAGGCCGAATGTACGAATGATTTTAAGATTTAAACAGAATGAGAGTTGCTGTACCATAAGAATTCGGTTCATGTTGATTTTCGTTGCTCTGTATGATTTCAGATAAATGGTCCTTGGGTCTGAGGGCAGCCCCTTCTCAGGATAGCCGCATGTAAGATCTTCGGCTGTGGCCTGAGCGCGCACGCGTTGCTTGGCAGTATGCGTATGAACACGAGTCGTGCATCATATGTGTATCCATGTTCCATTTGTCTTTGTCATTTTATGTATTTAAATTTGCAATAAAATATTCTGTATCTTACATATCAGAAGTGGGATAATACTCCGCAAGTGCCCATAACAACAAAAAGTGTGTAAGTGTATACATTTTGAAGAAAATGGTCAATCCCAGAACAAAGAAGTTGAAGTGTAAAGGACGCCATGACAGGGAGCGGCCAGTGCGTCGTAAAGACAAAGGAGGCCAGTCATCGTCTTCGAGTTCTACTTCATCCGATTCCAGCTCATCGAGGGACGAAGAAGTCGTAAGAAGAGAATTGAAGAGGTTGCGAAAGGTGGAAAAGCGTCTGCAGCTCATTGAGAACAAAGGACAGTTTACTGACCATAGTACGAATCAAAATGTTATTCCGACATTTGATCCGCAATCGAATCAGTCAATCGATGTGTGGGTTCGTAGAGTTGATGAACTAGCAAAGTGCTATAAGTGGAACGACAACTGCGTCGTAAAATTAGTGGCAACGAGGTTAAAGGGAATGGCAAGGCGTTGGTATGACACGCAGAATCAGTTGGGAACAAACTGGCGTGAAACAAAATCTCTACTAGTGAGGCAGTTTCACAAGCCGCTGCCGTTCGCAAAGTTGCTAAAAGATGCCGCTTTATATGAAGCTTTTGCTTTTGCCAAAGGCCCTCAAGCTCTACATAATTTAGCAGCCGTTTTGGGACAACTGGTGATACAAAGGTTTAACCCGGGGATATCGGTAAGAGATTGTGACATTGGTGACTTTGATCCTTTCCGCGACGAGGTGCACGTGTGGCTAGCTAAACTGGATGAACATGCAGTCAGCTATGGCTGGGACGATAAATATGTTTTGCCATTTAGCGATTAATAAATTCCAAGGGTCAGCTTTAACTTGGTACAAAAATCTTGCTGTAACACTTTTAATCCAAACGTTTTCTCCCACTCGTGACTTACATTCACTGTTAGCGTTGACACCTAAACCACATCCAAATTTATTTGAATATTGTTTTGAGAAATTGGCGCTAATTAGAAAGATGAACCTTCATTTATCGGGACACGATTAGGTTAATATAATCGTGGGCGGAATAACTAAGGAACCCTTGAAATTAACAATAAAGGCAGCGAACATCAGTGATCCGTCCCAGTTAGCAGCCTATGTGTAATCCCTAAGACCACTACCGTCTTTCTTCGGCTCAACAACAGCTGCCCCCACGACATGTTAAACGCTACCAGTCTCTACCGCCCCCACAAAGCCAACCTGCTCCCATTTTTTAAGGTACTAAGATGTCCGCGACATCGGAAAGAGTTGTATGCTTTCTTTGTAATACTCCAGGTCATAAAAGTAGTAATTGTCTCAATAGGCAGAGCGAAAGGTGTCGGTATTGTCGTCGCTTAGGCCATCGCGCTGAAAATTGTTTTAAAAAGCGACAACGTGAAGGCACTGTAAGCAACCGAGGCAATGCAGATGCAGTTAATAACTCGCATAAATGACTAGCACACATTTCGCGTCAGGGAACTAAAGACAAATTTTACAAGACAGTACAAATAAACGGGACTGAGTGTCAAGGCTTTGTAGATTTCGGTAGTGAATGTTCCCTTATCTCGCGAAAATTGGTCGAACACCATAAGTTAGAGACACGGCAGTTGCCATCTGGACAAATATTGCTTACTTTTGGTGGTACTGAAGTCCCTATAACAAAAAGCGTTTGTTGTGCCGTTAAGATCGACGGGGTTGAACTAAACATTGAACTTGTGGGAGTCGCGACCTGCTTGCCTGGTGTTGATGTACTTGTCGGTCAGAACTCTACAGAGGACGCAACCATCAAGTATGAACGAGTTGGTCCCTGTTTGACATTTTCCCTCTGTGAATCAAATTGGTTGCTCGAAACAGATAAATGTTGGCAAGCTGGATGACCACCGTGTCATGGTCATAAGTGATTTAATCGCGGCTTTGGGTTCGTGTTTTTCCGACGATACCGCTGATATAGGCATGGTTCCCAATGTCGAAATGAAAATTGTTTTAACATCCGACAAAAACGTTTCTAGCAGACCTTATCGACTAGCCAAAGCTGAGAAACTTGCGCTACGTAAGATAGTGGTTTGCCTACTTCACAATGTGACTATACAACCCTCAAGCTCTCCCTACTCTAGTCCGGTAGTGATGGTAACAAAGAAGACAGGTGGCAAACGATTATGTGTCGATTATCCGGAGATGAATAAAATTATTGAGCGAGATCCTTACCCGTTACCACTAATAGAGGACTTGATTGGCCGACTTTCGGGATATCAGTATTTTACAAGTCTCGACCTCTTAAGTGGCTATCACCAAATCAAAATGTCGCCCGATTCTGTCAAGTATACTGCTTTTGTAACTCCTGAAGGTAAATTTGAATACCTCAAGGTACCGCGACGTATGTGTTCCAACCGGCCTTGGATACTATATTGGGCAACCTCCGTTTTACTAAAGTACGTGTGTATCTGGACGATGTGCTAATCCCTTCAAGAACGGTTGAAGAAAGGATAGACACCCTGAAAGAGGTATTGACTTTATTCAGAGCCAATAATATTACACTTAACTTGGCTAAGTGTTTCTTTTGCCATACCGAAATAGAGTACCTAGGCTATTCTATAAACGACGGAACCATTCAACCTAGTCAGCAGAAAATCCAAGTCTTTGTTGACTTTCCTTGCCCGAAAGATGTGCACCAGGTGCGACAATTCCTGGGTTTGGTGGGACATTTTCGAAAGTTTGTTCCGCGTTTCGCTCAAAAGCCGCAAACTCTAACAAATCTCCTAAAAAAGGGAGCTACATGGTCTTGGAACGCTGAGCAGGCTATTACAGTAAAAACACGACGCCAACGGAACAAAGATATTACTCGTTTGAATTAGAGTGCTTAGCAATTATGTTGTCAATAAAAAGATTTAGACACTACTCGTATGGTAAACGATTTAAAGTCGTTACAGACTGCGCGGTTGTGAGGAGCGCGATGACAAAAAAAGTTCCAGGTATTGGAAGGTGGATTCTTGAGATGCAGGAATACACTTTTGAGGTTTTTCATCGCCCGGCTGCACAAATGGCGCACATTGATGCATTAAGTAGAAACCCTCCAATTCGAAGTAAAATCATGTGTGCTGTGGTAATGACAGCTGATAACTGGCTACTTACCGTACAGGAGTGCGATTCAGAAACACGAGCCACGAAATAGTATATTGTATGTTAAGAGCTGAAAGTGCATTCTTGCCGCTTGCGCATGAATATTGCTGGTTGAGACGAAGTCGAAACCAGCAATCATGCAAAAGCGGCAAGCGCACTTTTAGCTCGAAATATACATACTATTTTTTCGACGACTGAGCAGATTATTAAAGGAAAATATCAAATTTCGTTTTCTCGCAAAAATTAATTGACAATCAAGTTAACATTACTCGCGCAGTCTATATGACATCTGACGCGATTTGTTCCACAAATGACGGGCGTTGTCAAGGAAACATTCGGACGTGGCTACCTATTTTGTTCACGCGGAAACCCAAAACGCTCGGCGAGCGGCAAAAAATGAAAACGCACGCTCAGCGGCAAATGTCAACTTTCTGTTGTCAAATGACAGTGAGAAAAATCAACTTTCGATGTCAGTCGTCGAAAAAATATTTTGTTGTCAGGTGATATGTACGACCTCCGGCGTGGGAGAGTATACAAACGCACCGAGTTTGGAAATCGGTCACTTCTCTTACGATAAAACGTATGAAGTGGTCTTCTGAATTCCCCAGAATGCGACATTTCGTAAAGAAATATGTGAAAAGTTGTCTAAACTGCCTGTATCATAAACAAGCAGCTGGTAAAAAATCAGGATTCTTACACCCAGTTGAAAAGGAGCCTCGCCCCTTTCACACTATACATATTGATCACCTGGGCCCTTTTCTCAAAAGCGCACACGGTCACACTCAGGTATTGGTGGGTGTCGATGGGTTTACTAAGTTTTGTTTTGTTTATGCCGTCCGTAACACTAAGACGAAATACGTCATAGAGAAGTTACGTAAGATTGTGAAAACGTTTGGCGCTCCTAAACGCATTATCTCTGACAGGGGCAAGGCATATACGTCGCGGCTGTTCAGAGAGTTTTGTACATAGACCGGAAGTATTCATCATCTGAATGCTGTTCGAATGCCCCGGGGGAATGGTCAAGTTGAACGTTATAACCAGACTATTTTGCATTTCCTAGCGACAATGGGCGCAGATAAAGATGATGACGAATGGGACCAGAATATTTCTAGTATCCAATTGGGTTTGAACAATACCTGGAATAAAGCTCATGGTGTGGCTCCCTCAGAAGCTCTTTTGGTTATCGTTCCAGCCCTACTAACTTGGTATCGTGTGAAGATGAACCAAGTACCATTGAGTGCGTCAAGAGATAGTAGACAGGACGAAGGCTGCCCAAGCAGCACACAAAAGGCTCGCTTTGACTCTTCTCGAGCAAGACCCAAAGCGTTTACAGTTGGAGAGCTGGTCCTTGTTCAAATTTCTCCCATTGTGGGAGTGGGTACTAGTAGAAAACTACTGCCTAAATGGAAAGGTCGATTTAAAATTTACAAAGTGTTGGGCGCAGACAAATATGAGGTGGTTGACATTCATTCATTCATAACCTATAGCCTCTTTTACCTTTCGGTGTCGAGGACCATTCATACCTCGCGGGAAGTGCAACGGAGGTAATGCGCCGCACGCGACTTACATTACGCTCCCCCGCATGCAAACATACCACACACACAACAACTTACATCTAACTTAACTAATGGATTCAAATCCACTGCCGCTCCGATAAAATTCGCGAGCTACGGCCAGATTTGAACCCATGTCCACCTGGTTGCTAAGCAGACAACAAGACCATTCAACCACCGAGGTAGCATGAGGTGGTTGACATACCAGGATCAAATAGGTCAAGAATCCCGTACAAGGGTGTCTACGCTGTGGAACACCTCAAGCAGTTTGAAGTGCTTGGCTGAGTTTTTACTGTTCTGTGTTCCTAAGCGACATTTGAATTTGTGTTGTAACCAATAGGTATAGTCAGCGTACATATATCAAACAAGTAGAGACAGTGTTAAACCCGCTGCTTTGAAAATATCAAGCACTTATATTGTGGCTCCTCGTAACTGTTTTAAGTTTTCTCCATGGATCAGGACATCATCAATTAATTGCTACTTCCACGTTAGGTACATTTACTAGAAGCTTTTGCATTCGAGCTTGGAACACTTTCGGAGCCAACGCTAAACCAAATGGTAAACGTTTACAGGAATAGAGAGAGGCAAATGTCAGTATTTTTTGCGTTCCCCTGGAAACAGGAATTTGCCAGAAGCCCTTTCGGCAATCTAGTACCGTAAAATAGTTAGCGGAATGCAGTTTTGTAGCAATTTCTTCTATCGGCTGCAATTGATGGTGTCTTCCTAGTATGCTTTTATTGATTTCAGTCAAATCTATGCAAATTCTTAGCTTTCCTTTACGAGACGCGATTACCATTGACGATACCGCTTCGGTGGCTTCGGTTGTGGGCTCTATTACTTCCATTTTCACCATATGGTCCAATTCTTTCTTTACTTCCTCTCGAATTCTGTACGGTATTCGTCTAGGTGAAAAGATCTTGAACTCTTCTCTATTAAGTCGATTTCATACACGAAGTCCTTAACGCATCTGAGACCTTCACAGAGCTGTGTTTGGTCCTTTAAGTGGTAGACTCGTTTGACTAAATTCAATTTTTTACAGGCGATGGCACCTAGTACTGGATCAATTTATTCATTCAAAACTTTAAAGACAATGCGGGTCCATTTGTTATTTACAAAACATTTGGGGATTACCTCGCCTGCAACTGAAAGTTTGTGATTACTAAACGACAGTAACTTTTATGTAGCTGATTCCTGTAGTTTCAGCTGAAGGTCTTCTATCACTCTCAGTGGCCAGACGTTGCACTGGGCTCCCGTATCCAGTTTCATGGGTAGCAATTTATCTTCTATCGATACTTCGATTGTCCATTTATCCGACCTGCTTGAGTTTTTCATTACTGCACCAACATACAACGACTCCTTGTTACTGGATGGTTCATCCTTGTGGATTTCGTTGACCTTTTTTCAGTATCTTGGTTCTTGTTAGGGCAGCACTGTTCGTAGTGGTTTAGTTCTTTACACTTTTTGCACTTATGTTTAAATGCCGGGCACTCGCGACGTTTATGTTGCGTATCGCATTTTTTACAATGATAAGTGTTATTCGTACGTTTGGTTTTATTACTTTTCTTTATTGCTTCTACTTTGTTGCATTTCTTCCAAGAGTATATTAACCAATTCACTGGCTCGCGCTTTTCAAAAAGCTGCTTTCAATTGCAGGTCTTCGGCCTATAATACCTTCCGTACCTCTTCGCTAAGAATTCCGATAACCAGCTGGTCACGTATCATTTCGTTCTGCAAATGTTGGAATTCACACCGCTGGACTTGTACTTTTAATTTCCCTACGAATTCTTCCACCTTTTCGTTTGTTTGCTGTGCCATTTTATGAAACTTGAACCTTTCGAAGATTATGTTTACGTTCGGTACAAAGTAATCAGTAAAACGCTGTTTTACCATCGCAACAGTTAAATGTTGATCCAGGCCTAGCCATGGTTCTGGCAGAGAATTGTAAAAAGCGATGGAATCTGGCCCTACGTATTGAAATCTAGTAAAAATCATTTTAACAATCTGCCAAATTCGTATAGAATATTACAACTAATTAGTATCTGACACAAGTAAAGACGTAACTTTTCATTCCACAGCCCGCTGAGGATCAGTTTTTTTTTTGTTGACCTCTCGATATTAGGAAATTACTAGAACGCGCGTGGCCAGCCTACGTCTGGCCCTGCCAGCGTAAAGAAACGGTTAACAATAAAAATGCTTGCTTAAGCTGGCAGCCAGCCGACGTCCGGCCCTGCCAGCGTTAACAATACAAATGCTTGCTGCGTCGCCACTTGTGCGCGGTTGGCATGTGCACGCGCCAGTGCTTACGGTCGGTCGGCCGGCGGCCGGCGGCATCAGCTCTTATAATATAAGATTATAACCACGACCTGCTGAATTGTGTGACAAATGTCACTGACGTTTGTCAAACAATTCAGCAGGTCGTGATTATAACTAACCACGGCGTTTGACAATAAATACCTTAGTTACTGAGAAACCACTCTTAGGAGAAACAACTGGGTTCTTTTTAATTTGGAAGGGGGAGGGAATGAATTAAGGGGTAAGGGGTGGATACCTTTGGACAGACACTCGTCTGCATTATAGCAGTTAATACGAGAAATTAGCTTTATACTATTTTTTTCTTTCAAAACCACAAGCTAACTGGACTAAAAGGTGCTTGTTCGGAGCACTGACTAATGAACTAAATTTTCAGTATGGGGACTTAGTGCTTCACAGTGGGGTAAGGTGGTTGAATAAAGGGCGAGTTTTATAGGTTTTTAATGAACCGCACTAGTTCAATTTTAAAAGCTTTCACGTTAAGATTCGGTCTGGCTACATCACAGAGAAACTTAACGAACTCAGTTGCTAACTACAATGCCATAGCAAAAACTAGACGGAAATTATATCTCATATTCGGGCATTGTCAAGGAAACCTAACCTGGGAAAATAAAGTTGGCGGTGGTGATGTGAAAGACTTTCCCCGTTTTAAAGCTGGAAAAACAAGGCTGTTCCGTGTAAAAAGCATTAATTAGCGTTAGAAATTATTTTGTGCAAAGGTTTTGGTCGTGTAAACGCTCCTTTATTTGAACGCGGTCTTCGTATGAATATAGCCTAATCGGTTGCTCTCATATTGCGCTGATAGTTGGTAATCTGTACTACCGGCAAGCTTATCAGATGTTTTAAGCCATTGGTTTTCTTTTTTCCTATTTCTAATCGATTATATGGCACAGGAACTTTCGGTTCGCCTTTTACGATCATGAATCTTCCTTTTGGGACCTGAATAGCGTTTCGTTTCTCTTTTCGTACGTGGCCTCAAGCTGGCAAGGTGCATTTTATGGTCGTTCCCAAGAAAAGCCTGATTTCAGGGTGAGTCTGGTTACTTCATTTTCAATTTTGGTAATGTATTATATTTTGACTAATTGCGTCTAACGTTTCTAGCTTTTCCCCGGTATTCTAAGGCACCGATGCAACCTGCTTTGGGAGGCTTTAAGTTAAGCACGTGTGAGCATGGAGTTCGGGTAAAGCGGCTCGCGTTTGGAAGGCGTATGTTCATTACTGGTGATTTTGAGCGACCCTTGAACCACTGCTGGCACAGCTGTCTTTCGCCCGAGCAACCCGTTTCTATTCTAGCAATATGTCCAGCCCAGGACCATTTCAGTTGTGCCATTTTCTGTGTTACATCGATAACTTTTGTCTGATGTCTTATCTCCGGATTTCTTACACGGTCAGATAGTTTGATGTTTAAAATAACTCTCTCATGGGCTCTCTGGGCTCTTGCCATTTTTCTTATGTTGTTTTTTGTGTAACTCCAGGTTTCTGTTCCATATGTAAAGACTGGCAAAACGCATTGATTGTACACTTTACATTTTAAGTTGTTAGGGATATCGGATTTAAAGATGTTACTGAGTTTTCCAAATGCACACCAGGCTAATTTAATTCTTCTGGTTACTTCCTCATTTATATTGTTTTTTGATGATGTTATTTTTTGTCCCAGATATATGTAACTGTCTACAAGCTCTATGCTGTTCTGATTCAATGTAATATTAATGTCGTTTTCGGTATTGGTCATAGTTTTTGTTTTTGTTATGTTTATTTTAAGTCCTATTTCCTTCGATACGTTGTTTAGTTCATCAATCATCGTTTGCAGTTCGTTTGGGGATTTACTAACCAGAACTATATCATGTGAAAACCCTAAGTGATTGAGATTTTGGCCATCAATTTTAATCCCTTTGTTTTTCCAGTCGAGTTGGCAGAAAGCATCTTGTAGAGCCGTTATAAATAACTTGAGTGATATGGTGTCACCCTGGCGTACACCTCTTTTTATTGGTATTTGTTGTGAATCTTCGAATACCTTTATGTACATTTGTGATGTGTATATATTTTTAATTAAAGTGTTGTAGCGGCTATCTATTCTGCAATTAGAAAGAGACCTTAGTACTGCCCAGATTTCGACCGAGTCGAACGCCTTCTCATAGTCAATGAAGGCTATATACAGTTCTATATTATATTCGTTGCACTTTTCAATTGTTGTTCTTAGTGTTTGTAGATGATCACATGTGTTAAAGCCTGATCTAAAGCCAGCCTGTTCACGAGGTTGATAAAATTCGACTTTTCTAGATATCCTGTTGGCTATTATTTTTGTAAATAATTTGTACAATTGAGACAGCAGGCTTATTGACCTATAGTTATCCAATTTGGTAATATCTCATTTTTTATGTATTAGAACGACTTCTGCTGTTTGCCACTCTTTCAGTATCTCTCCTTGTTGCAGACACTGGTTATATATCAAACATAATGCTCTTTTCAGCTCAACTCCACCTTCTTGTAGCATCTCTGCTAATATATTATCTGGTCCCGCACATCTATCCTTTTTCAGATTTTTTAAGCTATTGTCAAGTTCATTGATGTTTATTTCAGGGATTTCGTCGGATCCTACATTCCGTATGACTCTCTCACTTTCATTTCATTGACGATTGTTTGGTTCAGCTTTTGTGTCATACAGGTTTGTACACTATTTCATTCATTATTTCGTTCTTATTAATTAGTATGTCACCATTCCTATTCTGAATTTTATGTATTTCCTTTTTTCCTAAACTCATTTTTTTCTTTATAGCTTTTGGTCCCTTGTTGTTTTCAATTATATTTTGTATTATTTGAGTGCTGTATCTCCTCTTATCTCTTCGAAGTTCTTTTTTAATGGTTTTATTAAGTTCAGCTAATTCTATTTTATTGGTATTATTTTTAATTTTAAATTTTCTTCTTTTATCGATTAAGGATTTTGTTGTTTTGCTAATAATGTCCTTTGTGTGTTTGTCTCTTGTCGCTGCTTTTTTTGTTGCATTTAATATTATGTTTGTTACTTGGTCTGTATAAATATCTAAGCCGTGTTCCTCGATTGTTATGGTGTTACTGCGTATTTTCCGTTGGACGGTGGAATATCCTTTATTAATCTGGATTAAGAGTTTCTTGCGACGCTCCTGCGACGCCATGTCTTCGTCGTGAGCGACGATGAAGGGCAGCTGTCCTGCCACCATGCCAAACAGGATTACTCCTAGGCTCCAAAGGTCCACTTCCGGCCCGTAGGACTTGCCGGGTACGAACAATTCGGGGGCGGCGTACTCAGGGGAGCCGCAATGTGTGCGTAGGGGGCTGCTGGGGTCAAAGGTGTTGCTCAGTCCAAAATCCACGATTTTTATCTGCGTCTGCATCGAATTCATCATCACGTTCTCCATTTTCAAGTCCCTGTGTACGATGCCTAGGTTGTGCATATGAGCTAAAGCTGAAACTAGCTGCCTAGCGTATACTTTAGTATTGCGCTCATCCAATTTTCCATACTTCTGCGTTTTGATAAAGCAGCAGAGGTCACCCCCACCTATCAGCTCGGTGACTAGGTAATATAGGTTTCCGTGCTGCATAGTTTGAAAGAGAGCTGATATACAGGGGTGATGCAACTGGGACATGATACGAGCCTCTCGCTCAAGGTTTCTGATGATGTAATCCTCCTTGATTTGAGTGATGTCCATAACTTTGACGGCGACCTTGACATTAAGCAGGGCGTGTATGGCCTCCTCAACGCGAGCAAAGTTGCCTTTGCC
Organism: Agriotes lineatus; assembly: GCA_940337035.1. NCBI lineage: Eukaryota > Metazoa > Arthropoda > Insecta > Coleoptera > Elateridae > Agriotes > Agriotes lineatus. Next base: position 85,216 of record CALNHX010004530.1, on the reverse strand, counting down.
CAATCTTTTCCCGGTGAACTTGTAGTTACCGACGCTGATATTCTGCCTGGTTTTTTCGTAATTTTGTTGTATCAATTGGTTTTACTTTAGTTCTAAATCTGTTGGCTCTTTCTTTATGAAGATTTATGTGTATTTTCGCCCTCACCATCCTATGATCATTGCCGGTTGAAAATGATGTCAGAACGCTTACATCTTGTATGATTTCCTTGGTATCTGAAATAATAAAATCTATTTCGTTTTTTGTGGAGTAGTCTGGGCTTCTCCAAGTCCACTGGTAGGGGCATAGGCCTGGATAATTTTGAGAATAGTATTTTTGTTAATTTTGAGTAATAGGTATGCCATTCTATCAGTAACACCTTTATATTGAATCACGTTATTTGCTATTTGTTTATTTACCAGGAACCCTACTCCATTGTACTTTTGTTCTTCTTGTCATTTATGGAAGAGTATATGTCCTGACTTTTATCAGACCTCCTTTTATGCCTTTTAATTCGCTAAGCTCAATAATGCCCCAATGTATTCTATCTAATTCATATTCTAGCTCGGCCAGTTTTTCGTCTGTTGAGCAGGTTCGCACATTATACGTTGAAATAAGAATAGTCCTTTTCCTTGCAGAGTCGTACTGTTTATCACAGCCTGGTCTATCCCAGCAATTCTTGACACCCTTTGCCCTTCTCATTGTCCGGTTGCTGTCGTAACCAGTGAGGTAAGGGCTGCTGGGGACTAAGGGCCGTTGATTCTTATTTGAAATCATAGGGGAGAATTTAGCCGTAATGTACCGCGCTGGCCAAACGTCTTGGTACATGGTATAGGATGGGAAGGGAAAATGAGGTGGTGGATGGACTAAGGACAAGGGGACATTATTCTCGCCCAAAATAAGGGGCGGGAGAGAATAAAGGCTCGCGTGGGCAGGTTCGCATACCTGAAGTAGATCTTCCTTCATCGGGATCATAAACGAGTATCTACCCGCTACCCTATAATCACTGCTATGTTATCGTAATTTGGGGCGCGCCCTTCGCACAGTTAACTATTGGAATGACTATTTTATGCAGCGTTGCTTAGTTAATGTTCTAACATCTCGAATGCTGGCTTGCGTGGAAAACTTTATGTCCTGGCTATATTTTATGTGACCTTGATTACTAATTAAATATGTTGTACTGCTAATGTTTTTATGTTATATTTAATTATTCCAATAATTGTATACGAAACTATTATTCTTAGTTGAATTTATTTGCTTACATTAACATAACATTGCAGTAGAAAACATGAAAAATGACTCCAATTCATAAATCAGGCGATATACTGTAATGGTATTTAGCCCTCCACTCAGCTCTGGTGGCAATGCAGACTAATTAAAGATTAAATCACAAAAGCACAGAGTTGGGATGATTCGCACAACTGTGTAAATTCACATAATTTGTCAGTTTGAAATTACATTGGAAAATTTAGCCATTAACATTCGAATTATTTGAATAAGCTAGAAGGGAATGAAACTTGATTTTCAAAGGTTTGGAGTCAGTAATGTAAATTTAGCAAAATATAAATGGTTTGGGCAAAATAGAAGACAAACCCATATTAAGTAAGACTGGCACAGAAAGATTCAAAATATGTAAAGTCAAATGATGCGTAGAAATTTAAGTAAATTAGAAAATGGAATTATGATGAGCATTTTAAAAATATAAGAGGTAAGAGAAAAGCTTAAGGAAAGAAATGTGCCATAGAGCACAAATCAAGGCAATTTACATGCAGCATCAAGATGGAAAATTTGAGGAAAAGGAAACAGGTTCAGAATAAATAGGAAATTCAAGCAGGCGGGTGTAAAACAATTGGTGAACTAATAAATAATCAGTGTAGTGGCGGATTGAACAGAGAAGTGAATTTACAATAAACTAAGTGGCACTTTAACATAGTAGAAAATCGAAAATTCAAAGAACAATTATTATAAGATTAAAACATTGTAAATAATTATCATAGTTGTTAGATTTAGGCCCGGTTGCAGAAAGCAATGTTAAGTCTGGTGTTAGCTAACATCGCGTCAAAGTGAACAAAATCGCATCAAATTTTGTTTACTAATGTATTAGTTACCATAAGCATTTGAGATTTGATTCGTTTTTGTTCACTTTGACGCGATGTTAGCTAACACCAGACTTAACATTGCTTTCTGCAACCGGCCCTTAGTTTATAATGTAATGTAATTGAACTTGGTTCATTTTTTATTCAAAGATGTAAGACAGTGTTTTGTTATTAAGAACCGGGGTTGAGACAATTGAATAAAAATTATACCTGACAGCTTGAATTTTTCTCCAACTTTAATAAAAGAAATTTTATATTTATAGTCAACCTACATAAAAATAAATTACTCCATTGTGTTCTGCACAATTTAATTCATATGTGGAAGTGTGGGTAGCGTTGTTACCAAAAATTAAATTTACACCCAGGTGGTGGCTTCCGATCTTGGAGCCGTCATCGAAGGAGGTCTACGATTCTCCGATAGCAGCAAACGCGAGGGCTACAGCAGTAAGAGGACGTTGTAGAGCACCAAGTGGACCAGCGGCAGCAACTACATCAGCGTTCCAGAATCCCTGGGGGTCTGCATCAACGACAGGCAGCGCAGGGGGGTCGTTTAGCGGTTACCGTTCCTGAAAGCATTGTGAGGTTAGTGTACGAAAAATTTAACCGCTCCAAAGGCTTGAAAGTGCGATCATACCTGAAGTACAAACCAAGGAACTGGAATCCGATTTATTTTGATGTCTATGAATAACCAGTAATCTAGGATTTGTAATTAAAATTGCCAGTTGGAGGTTAAAATAAACAAAATCGCAGAGGCGTCTTTTTTAAGCAAGCCAATGGACGTATTAGCCTGAAAACAAAGGAACTTACTGGCGCCGTCCAAAGGCGGTTTAATTAAAACACTTACCGAGCAATTTGCTCATTGAATCCTTGTTTTAAAATTAATTACACGCACTAACTTTCAACGTATTTCGAATCTGTTTATGTCAGTCAGTTTGACAGGTCGAGCGCTTGCGCTTTGAAGTTTAATTTCAGTTGTACACAGTGGCGTGCCAGTAATATTTAACAAACTAGAAACCCAAGCCTAAATGAGAGACGAGTCTTCATGCAATATTGGAGCTAGCAAAATAAATATTATGCCGATGAGCGAATCATAAATTGAGGGCAAACTACTATTTAGAATTTTAAATATCAATCGAACCTAGAAATTAAATAGTCAATCGGTTAGAATTTGGTATCATAAAATTCAAAATCAAAGTAATTAAGGTGTGTGGTGGACTGTATGTATTTATTATTCCTTTTTACAAATAGTTCAAAGCAAAGCAAACAACACATTGCAATACATAATGTTTCAAATTACAGACCCATATCTGTACTATCAGCACTGGAAAAAGTCTTTGAGCAAATATTCTACAAAAAAATATACTATCACGTTAAAAATAAAGTTTGTCATGAGCAACATGGCTTCAGAGAAGGTAAATCGGAATTAACAAACTTAATGCTATTTGTTGATTATACAGATTGCGGCAGGCAACTAGGACCATAGCAAAAGCAAGGGAACTTTACATGTGGCAGTAATATATACCTTGTATTTATGACGATCCTAACGACCTACCGCTATCGCACATTGATTGTTCGATTGTTAAACACCACGACGGCCACAAGCATATTCTCCTTGCTTTTGCAATGGTCCTAGTTGCCTGCCGCAATCTGTATATCTGAGGCCTTGGAAATGGGAGTTCAGGTAGATGTTATATATACCGATTTTTCGAAGGCCTTTGATGAAATTGATCATGACATACTACTAGACAAGCTTTCGGAGATGAATCTATCAAGACCATTATTATATTTATTTCGATCTTATCTGCAGGGGTGATCGCATACGTAATCATAAATGACCACGAAGCTGAAACCACAGTCTATAGACTGTGCTGAAACGTACTCAATGGTGTCTGAAGTTCCTCAAGTGTGTAACATGAGTCCTTTACTTTTTTAAATTTTTAGAGCGCGAGCTATAAAAAATAGCAACTTTTTACATTTTGCCGACGATCTAAAATTGTTTAGACAAATTTTCGTCACGCAAGATACATTATTATTACAAATAGACTTAGATGCTATTACAGAATGGAGCTTAAAACCTCAACTTTTCTTTAATGCGGGCAAGTGTAGAGTTATGTCATATAGTTTTAGTAAGGAAAATGTTAAATATAATTATCACTTGGATCACACGTTATACCAACGAGTTAATGAAATGAAAGATTTAGGTGTCCTGTTTACGGAAACACTAAGCTTCAGTTTGCACATCGAATCAACTGTAAACAAATGCATTAAGATCCTTGGTTTTACAATGCCTACATGTTATAATTTTAAAAATACTAGAGCTATGCTAATCCTTTACAACTCTCTTGTGAGAGCAAAGCTGGAGTACGCCGTTGTTGTGTGGGATCCAGGTATTATAGTATATTCAAAAGCAGTAGAAACAGTTCAGACTAAATTTTTGCGATATCTATATTATAGAAAATATCGGCAGTACGCCAGTTTTGATTCCTATCAGAGCATACGGGAAGAGTTTCATGTGCTGACGCTTTCGCAAAGACGTGTTTTATTGCAGATGGTTTTCATGCATAAGTTATTAAACAATGCGATATATATATATATATATATATATATATATACAGGGTGTTTCAGAATAACTGTTCCTAATTCTCAGAATTGAGAGAGGGCATGGTATTCAACACTTTTTAATAATAAACTAGTGTTCGGAAATACTTCCATTTTGAGATAATACGACATTAACGAATTGAGTATTTGAAATAATCTCAATGTGAAAAGTAACGATTTTATTGATTTCCAGCAGTTGCAATTTTCATATACAATACCGCGAGCGGTCGACGAATTGCCGAAAATTTTTGTCAAAGTGTATGAGTGTTTATTGCTTCGATATAAATTGGTCGAGTGCGACAGCACGAGACCAATTTTGAAGCAATAAACACGAATAAACACTTTCACAAAAATTCATGCAATTCGTCGGCTGCAAGCGGCATTTGAAGGACTATTCAACGAACAAAATTGACATTTCTTAGTAATTAATCAATTTTATCACGTCCTCTTTGAAAATAAAAATCTGTTGACGTAAAATAAATTGTTTGTCAAATTTGACATTTCTAATATCATATTTGATTAATTTTACAGGAAGTTAAATAAATGTCACAGGAAGGGAAAAAAATTGTCATTAAAATTCCGCTAGCGGAATTGTTGCACAATTTTACGCTGATTGGTGGCAAATGACATAAATACTAAATTATGATTGGTGAATAGTTAACTTGAAGGGGGTGAGTTGAATAGTCATTAATATTTAAAAAATGGTATTACACACAAATTATAAGAATTGTTCAAAATTATGGCCGCCATTGTCGACACACAAGGTATAACGATGTGTGATTGACCAACGAATTTTTCGAAATATCTGCGGACGATCACGAATGTCATCAAAAGCAAGAATAATTCGAGCCACTAACTCCTCTGCTGTGTCCACAGGTGTCGCATAGACGAGTGATTTAATATGACCCCAAATACAAAAATCAATTGGAGTCATATCTGGCGAACGTGCAGGCCAAAGAATAGGACCTTGTCTTCCAATCCATCCGTTTCGAAATTGTGCATTTAAATAATCTCGAACATTTAAACCGAAATGCGCTGGTGCACCATCATGTTGAAAGACTCAATTCCTTAATGTCGTATTATCTCGAAACGGAAGTATTTCCGAACACTAGTTTATTATTAAAAAGTTTTGAATAACATGCCCTCTCTCAATTCTGAGAATTAGGAACAGTTATTCTGAAACACCCTGTATATCGTTGTCGTACACGAATAAAAAAATACTCACCTATAAATAGGCTATGCTTGTTATTCAACTATTTTGATAGTAGGTGTGATCATAAGCTCGAAATATTTTGTCTTTCGGAAAATAAATTTAAAACCCAAGTTGAGAAGATTCTGCCCGAAATGCATTCTATGTGCGTCTATATTTAAATATATTTTCTTTTCCTTTCCTTTCTTTTAGTTTCTTATAGTTTCTTTTCTTTTTATTATTACCTTGCCTTTGTAATCAGTAATTAATTATTATTGTGTAATGAATGCAATCTAACTGTATGTAAGTAATATAGGAACAATGTAATTAGGCTTTTGGGTCTGTTTTGTTTCAAATAAATTAATTAATTTATCCGATTTGGTTACTGCTAACTCCGTATTTCAGATATTGTGTTGTTGCTTGCTGCAATTATGTGAACACTCGAGTTCTCGACCTATCTGAATATATTTGTTGCAATGTACAGACTTGGCGCTCATGGTATTTAGTAATTACATAATTTAAAAAACTGTACACCGTTTTCACTGAGTCTAGCTGGGGGACCCTCAACTATACTCTCGTAGCGTTGCGATATTTGAAGATATTTAGGAATATTATAGCTAACAAGGTTGAAACAGCCCTAAGTACTGAAGGTATTCTGTCCTTAGAGATTAAGATGCAATAAATCTATTTCTTTTACAGGACCCACTGTAAGTAAGGCAGGGTCTACACGTCATTTAGGACGGTTCAGGCTTGGCAACGAAACAGTATTGCATCTTTCACGTAGTTTCTCGCCTCAGTTTGTTAACGCATAATTCGAACACACTAATTACTGCCACTGTCTAAAAAATACAATTCGCTCAAGGCTACCAAATTTTGTTGTCATTTGCGCCGCTTTTCAATTTAGCATTCGATGGTATTTAGTCCGCGCTGTGGCGCTTCCGTTCGCGCGATCAGTAGTCGCGCCTACTGCGACGACCTTATTAGGAAAATATTTCTAGTCTCGCGCTTTTGTCTGCGAGCGTTCTTTCCGCTCTCGTCTCTTCAAATCGACATTGTGGTTTAGCATTTTGAAGAGCTTCAGTGGGATTTTATTGAGGCTGCTGTTAGTTTCATTTGATTGTGAAATGTATGCCTACACTGTTGAGCGGTTCCGATGTCCCCGAGCTCACGTTGAGGAAGATTGTTTCCTACGCATTCTTCGGATTTTGTATGCGACCACGTGGCGTCACACATGGCCTGGAGATTTTCCTGGGTGAATGTTCTAAGTGCCCTAGGCTCCTTTTACTTCTGGTATGTTATCGTCGGACCTTTGTTTTCCCCTTCACAGCAACTAGTGCCAGTTAACTAGTGCTGGAGAGCCAAGCATTTTGGGCTAAAAAGCCGATCTGAGGTAGTGCTGCAGCTGTTCATTTATCGCTTCCACGGCCACCGCTTCAGGCGATTTTGAGCCGGCGTATGTTTAATCTTCGGAGCCGCTTTTCCTCTTGATGCAAGCGTTAAATTAGAGCGCAAGAAAGGATCCGATACGGAGGCTATTCTCCTGGTTTAATTTCTGCCCTTGCCGTCGTAGTGCGGATCGCATTGAGCCACCAGCTTCCGGCCGTACGAATTTAAGAACAAACGCTCTGGGATCGCGCTTTAAGTTTTCTCCGAAACCAAGCTCAAATCATCTGCTGGCGAGTGGTCTGCTCTTGATCCGTTTTAATGTGTGCAAATGTATTATTGCAGAACTGTATGAAGAACTGTGAGTATTATATGTGTAATTTGCTAATTGTAATAACCTACGATTCTGGTTTCTTGGAACTATTGTGATAAATATGAATACTTTTGTACTGTGACATTACATGATCATTATGCCAGCTATGAAGATTTGAATTTAATTACGGTTATTTATTTTGTTTGGCGCTCTCTTTCAGGAATTGTGTTTGTGCATAAGATATTGAGTTTATAAGTTCTCGCTGGAACACCGGGGTGCACTCGCCGTTATTTGAAAAATTTGTTGGCGTTGGGCATTTAAACCTTTGTTCTACCGATTTATAATCTCTTAAAGACCTGCACGCCATTCTACGACTGAGCTGGCGGCCGGCTTTTGCACTCGAGTGTATATACTAGTATTCAATTTCTTTGGAAGATGGGTCTAGGACAACTCGGCGCCGCCATCTCGGCGCCGCCACTTCGGCGCCGCCATCTCGGCGCGAGGCCAGCTTGGCGCCGGGACAACTCGTCGCGGAGCCATCTCGGCGCCAGCCAACTCGGCGCGAGGCCATCTCGGTGACGAATTTAAATTCGCAAACTACAGTGTGCACTACGTAAGAACATTATTATAAACAAATAATAAATAAAGTGATCGCCAAAAAGCTGGCATCAAATGAAAAAAAATATTTAGAATTTCTTGGAAAATCAAACACTAACGACCAGAGGTAATTGCAAAGTGATTACAAATGGGCCAAACAAAAGTTGTCACGTGACTTCCGTTATCAGTAAAATTCAACACTTTTTAAAAATAATTACGAAAAATGAATTTACTACCCAAGATAGGGACAACGAAACAAAGTTGTTTCCTGGCCTTGACATTGTTGAGTTAGCTAAAACTAACACATAATAAAAATTGTATGGAAATCTTGCTTAATTTTCGAAAAATTGTACTTTTTGGATTTACACAACTTCGAAAAACGCCACTTTTAACTAAGTAAAAATCACCCAATATATCTAATACGGGCTAAATAGGTTTTCGGACAAGCTGTCATCCTGTATAAAGTGAAATGTAAACATTACCAATATTTTGTATTTATATATGTATATACAGGGTGATTTTTAAGTTGATTCTTTCCGTTTATCAGGAAATAAAGCTAAAAAAATAAGTTTTTTTATTTACCACTTTTCCGAAATATCAAAACTAACAGAGGTACAGGGTGTTAAAGTTTCAAATTAAAAACTAAACTTTGGCGCAAAGGCGGCTGGACAATTTTATTTTTGTTTATCTCTGTTGTCAAGCAATGATCTGTCAACTAGTTTTCCATTGTAATTTTCTTAATGTTATTGCTGCAATAATGGCTCATGTTTATGAAAATAATGAATGAGTGAATATGCTTATTATTTACTGGGAGTGTCGTCAAAATGCCGCTGCCGCATCGCTCTTATACGCGGAATGTGTGTGTAGAAGCGAATGCTGATAATTTTGATCATTTAAGTTAGATGAAGTTTAGTTTAATTTTCGTTAAGTAATTTTAGTTCATACTTTGAAACTTTAACACCTTGTACCTCCGTTAGTTTTGATATTTCGCAAAAGTGGTAAATGGCTTACTTTTTTTAGCTTTATATCCTGGCAAAAGGAAAGAATCAACTTAAAAATCACCCTGTATATACAGTGTGTTCGCGGACAACTTTTGTAAAAGGTAAACAATTCTCGATTTAAATTTTCTATTTTGGGGTTCAGCCCTGCTTGATTAAAGGCGAATTTCTAACAGAATTTCAGTTTTGAAAAATCAAATATGCCTTGAAAGTTTTCAAAAAAACTATTTTTTGTACTCATGACTTCAAAATTCATATTTCCCGGTCATTCCCGATACACCGAAAGTTACTTTATTCGCAACCATATATGTAATGTTAACATTCCTGGCCTCATTTGAGTGGGGGAAGTCGTACATTTCAGCCCACTACTTCCCGCACTCACTTCCCGCTCAAGTGCGGGAAGTGAGTGCGGGAAGTACATTCCCGACCGCTGAGTACGTAGGCACACTGGGAATCTCGTTGATCCATTCATGCGCGTCACAATCTGACGTATCATAATATATAATTTTTCCAATTATTGTTTAGAATAAAGTGGTTGCGAATAAAATAGTATACAAACCTCGACAGGAAGTTTCCTTAGTCTCGAGATAATAGCTGATTTCGACTCTTCGCGTCTCAATCAGCTAACTAATCTTTCGACAGTAATGAAACACTTCCCATCTCGGGCTGTAATATACTATTTCCCGCACTGCGGTGTTTTTTACTTTTCAACAAAAACTAGGGGAATTGTGTTTTTTGTAAATTTTTATAATAAACGGGGCTGCGCGCGCTATTGCGCGGTCTATTCTATTCAATATACCACCATTTTTAGGCCTATTACGTTGGCCCATCTCCAAGGGGGCTCTTGGGGTTCCGTCCATCTTCAAAGGGGCCTCTGGGGCTCCGCCCCTCTCCAAGCGGCTCTCGGGGCTCCGCCCCTCTCCAAGGGGGCCCTCGGGGCGCCTCTCATTTTCAAGCGGGCCCTCGGGGCTCCTCCCCTCTCCAAGGGGTCCTTCAGGGCTCCGCTCTTCTCCAAGGGGGCCTTCGGGGCTCCGCCCATTTTCAAGCGGGTCGTTGGGGCTCCGCCCCTCTCCAAGGGGGCCCTCGGGGCGCCGCTCATTTTCAAGCGGGCCCTCGGGGCTCCTCCCCTCTCCAAGGGGTCCTTCAGGGCTCCGCTCCTCTCCAAGGGTGCCCTCGGTTCGCCCCTTTCCAAGGAAGCCCTCGGGGCTCCGCCCATCTCTAAGAGGGCCCTCGGGGTTCTGCCCCTCTCCAAGGGGGCCCTCGGGACTCACACGTCTAGATCGTTCTCCTTTATTATAAAGGGTGTCTTAAAAAGAATGGGACACCGATTAGCCATAGATTCCTTACGTCATAATAAATCGATTAAACCTAATATACCTTAGTACAAAGTCTCTTCAGTAGGAAAAGTTATAGAGCCTTGAAGTTCAATTTTTTATTTTTTTGTTAATTTCCATAAATGTAGAGATATCAATTTTAATTTGGTATACATACTTACTATTATATACTTCACTAATAGAAAAAATTTCATAAACTAAATTTGACTGTAAAGAGCACGTTTCAAAACTTTTTTAGCTCTAACTTCGTTATTTGTAACATTTTTAAAAATTTTAGAGGGTATATATATATATATATATATATATATATATATAGAAGGTATATTAGGTGTACTTGATTTATTATGACGTAAGGAATCTATGACTAATCGGTGGCCCATTCTTTTTGAGACACCCTGTATAGAGGATTGTCCCTCGTTGGTTTAATTGCGCCTGCAAACACCAGAGGCGCTGTAAACGTCAACAAAAACTAACAGGTGCGTAGGATAGGTATAAAAGTTTAGTGATTTGTGCTGTCAACTCAGTAAATTAGTAAAACACTAAATAATTTTTTTAAATATTTTCAGTTATTCGTTACAAAAAACATTGTACCTAACTCCTTCAGGAAAAATTTTCCCGAATTCGCACTACATACAAAGTGTTCATTCGGGAAAATTACGAACTTGTTAGGTAAATAACTATTACTGTAGAGTAGCGTGTCTTTTATGTAGCAAATACGACAAAAAGTTATTAAGAGAAGTTGGTTAGAATCAACATCTAGGTTCCTATACCAAATTTCAAAATCCTCTGCCAACTTTGATCTCTCACATTATCTTTTATGTTTAGGTCCCATATCAAAGAATTTTACTTTTAACAAAGACGGCTATGGAAAAACAAACATTTTTCAAAAAGTTTTTTATTTCATAATAAAAAAAATTGTTAAAAATAAAATGCTTTGATTTGGAAAATAAATATTAAAGAAATATTTGTCATATAAAAAGCACTTTACTTAGAAAATGGCGTTTTTCAAAATTGTGTAAATCCAAAAAGTGCTATTTTTCGGAATTTAATCAAGATTTCAATGACATTTTTTATTGTGTGGTAGTTTTAACTGACTGAACAATCTCAAGGTCAGAAAACTTTTTTTCGTAAAATGTGTCTCTATGTTGACTAGTAAATGCATGCTTCGTAATTATTTAAATAAAAAACGTAAAATTTTACTGATAACGGAAGTCATGTGACAACTTTTGTTTGGCTCATTTGTAATCACTTTGCAACCACCTCTGGTCGTCAGTGTTTGATTTTCCAAGAAATTCTCAATATTTTTTTTTTCATTTGATGACAGCTTTTTGGCGATCACTTTATTTATTATTTTTTGATAATAATGTTCTTACGTAGTGCACAATGTAGTTTGCAAATTTGAATTCGGCGCCGAGATAGCCTCGCGCCGAGTTGGCTGGCGCCGAGATGGCTCCGCGCCGAGTTGTCCCGGCGCCGAGTTGGCCTCGCGCCGAGATGGCGGCGCCAAAGTGGCGGCGCCGAGATGGCGGCGCCGAGTTGTCCGGCTTCGTTGGAAGATTGCCCAAAAAGTAATAATTAGCTAAAATTTTTTTTTTTTGAAATGTAAGAACATTTTAGGAAATATTATAACGTTTCTGGTGGCCCTATTTCTTTTCACACCACTAACACCGCTTTTATAGTTTCGAAACATGTGAAAAGGAATAATCGACATTTTCGTCATAAGTTCTGTCATTTTACCAAATCACTTGAATGGAAAGAGGACTTCCTTATTTTACATTAAAGGTTCAGAACTAGAATCGTACAGAACTTCGCTACACAATGGTCGGTAGAGGAGCTGAGTTGCTGCAAACTGGTAATCTCGTTCACTGGATTTGTTCTATGAACACATACAATGAATTTGAGTACTTAGCACCAGTAATACATTGTATCAGATAATTGTCTTTTAATCGGTTACAGCACAAATATATGGAATATGTTGTTTGTCTAATTCATAACAGATACAAAATGTTACTAATACTTGTAAAAGAATTAAAGGCTATCTGTCTAAGATGGAAATAATTTGAGCATCTACAATTAGGCCGACTTAAACATTCAGCCCGTGTCGACTGTTCTTCCGCCTGATGCCAAGTGGATTCCATCCGTTCTTGAAAACTGAATGAGCTGGAAATTTTATGCGACCTTGCACCGACTACATTAAAAATTCAGGGCACTTCGAAACGGTCGAGGCCGCGATGACATTATCCCTTAATAGTCCCGAAAATCCCACGAGCTTCCATTTAATTAAAGCATTAATCTCATTGTTTCGATCAGAACGACTTATGGACGTTTGGTGTTAGTACCTACAATTAATATTAAACCTGGTTAATATGCAGAAGTATCGATAATTTATTATCGCTGTTTAATATTCAAGCACGGCTGCTGGGATGCTCAAGGACGCCGCATTCGCGAAATTCCATTCTGACGACAATTATAATTGTAGGTGATCTTCAAACGACCTAGAAAGGCCAGGCGTCCTGTTAATTTGTAGAAGACACATAACATCTTAAAAATGAATTTTTGTGCATAAGGTGTGTCCAAGTTCAGCATAGTTCAAGCATAGTATGGGGAGCCAGAACTAAAATTTAGGAATTTTTTTTCATCATCAAACATTAGAAAGTAAGGACAGCAAAAGTCCTAAATTAGACCCCTGCGATATACAAGATCTAGCAACCAACCGTATGACACATATTGATACCTATTACTTAAATAAATTCCACATGTTATGAAGGAGGCTATTAGGAAGCTTTATAGTACTAATTTTATTTAGCTAATAGCTAGTTCATACAGTACAGTATAGACAGCAATAATAAATTTTTTACACTTTCACTATTATAAATCTGATTTACTAACATCACTTTTATACAATCTTTCAAGAAAGACAAGTGAAAATCCAATTATCAATTACCCTATTTTAAAATATGCACTTTCAAATTGGTCTTGAACTTATTTATAGAGTTTTTCAATCTATTATTGCTTTTGACAGCTTCTTAAGTTCTGGAATACCTTAACTAAATTATATATTAAAGCAAAATTTGTTTATTCTACTTTTAAATCGAATACTATTTCTATGTCTCCTTGCGTAGTGTTTAGGTTGGGGTTATTTAATTATTTATGTAAAATGTAATTTCGAAGTAAGTCTTTTTTAGCAGATAAATAAATTGTATTGCATAATGCAAATGTAATTGAGACATATTCATCATCTTTAATGAACTCAGCCGTGCATCATTGCTAGTATATCTATTACAGACCAATATTAATCGCATACATCTATTCTGAAATAACTGCAACTTACGTAATTGTCTCTTATTACAAAAGTACAGGAAATATTCCGAATCTAGTTACTACTAATTATGCAACCAGTTTTGCTCTGCCATAGGGTATACCAATAAAACTTGACTATAAGATCCTGCTTATTGCGCATGATTAAAATAAGAACTGTCAGGCACGAATCTGATCAGCAGTTCTAAAAGAATCTTATGTATTAAATTTCAAAGACAATCAAACGCTGCAACTAACCCAAACAAGCTAGAACGACACGCAGCAACTTATAGGGCAACAAAACACCAGTGCCATAGCGCATTGTTGGTGGCTTGGTTGGAACCACTGCTTCTTTCATGTTGGCGCGAATTCAACTCTGCCGAGCTATCAGGTTGTACCGGGTATACCATGGAGTATCTGTAAGTTGGGTTGCCTATCAAAACTTTTAAGCGGCTGCAATTTTAGTGAATCGCCCTGTATAGCAAACTACGGAAGTATGTAAAGTGGGGACACACTACCGTTTTAAATATTGTTAGTTTTACATATCTACTCAAATATTTACCAACAAGCAATCCAGTGAGACAAATGTCTCATTTAAAAAAACAAAAAAGACCGTTTTGCAAATAGAACGCGTATTAAATAAAAACTGTACCCAGACCTGGAAGGTGTCAAAATGGTTGCCTAACCGATCGACGTTTTAAGGCGCAGAGGGTCGCAGCTCCGTTTGGCTGCTGAAACATTTTTATTTAATACGCGTTTTATTTGAAAAACGGTCTTTTTTGTGATTTCTCGAAAACCGGAAATGTCACGTGACTGAAATTCGGTTCCTGAGCTGACATAACAATTCCAAACATATAACTTTTATAACTTTTTTCTCTATCTCTTACGGTTTGGCTGCTGAAACAGCGTCCCGGACGGACGGACAGACAAGTCTACAGCGTCCCGGACGGACGGACAGACAAGTCTATTAGATAAAGGATTCTGTATAAGTAACTAATGTTTTAGCAAGTTTCTTAGATATATTCTTAACATTTGCAGTCCTTGCTCCATCACAAGACCAATGCATTTAAATTTATCTGAATTTTGAATGTTTTGCAACTAGTGGTAATATTTTAGTGATTTCGAAAAGCTTAACGGGATGTTTTATTACCTATCAACATAGACGTGGTGTTGTCCAAGTTCAACTTTAGTTTATTCGCTTTTAAGAGCTCAGCAATTAAATTTAGCTCATGATTTATTGTATTTGCCAAGGACATAAGGTTATCGTGACTGTAGAACAATAACCCGTCATTTGGTAAATAAATGAATTGGAGGTATATTTAACTATATCATTAATGTATTGTTATGATATTGGTACAGGGGTTTTAAAAAAATCAGAGTAATAAGATTAAAAGAATACAGTATTCAAAATTACAAAGATGAATTTAGATGTGAAATGGATATCAAAATTATTTAGATGTATTTAGGAAAGAAAGGAAATAGAATTTATAATTTAATTAAATGAAGCTAATTGGGAAACAGTAGGATTTCAACTTAATTTAATATCTGAAATGAAATTCGAAGTTAATGACAAATACTTTTTAGAAATATACTATCTAACATAGTAGGTATTCATCAAATAATAAAGCTTTAATAGTGTGTCGGACTGTAAAAAATAAGCTATATCCCTAAGAAGATAGTTTATTTATAAAGAATACAAATTTTTAATAACGAAAATGATGTAATACAATTTTGTAAAGTTGTATTTTTTATTTATTCGTACTGAGCCAACAGTCGTTAGGCCAATTACTTGGTAATATAAAAGGGTTAAGGTTGCATACGAATTGGCATGGTGAATAAGATTAAAAACTAAAATATTAAAAGAAGAATGTTAGCTAACTAGATGGATGAAGACTAGAATGTGGTGTGAAAAGCAATTTAATAAAATTATAATCTACAAAGGCAAATAAAAGTAAGAGAATGTAAATTGAGTTTATTGTGGAATTACATATGCATCGACTGAATTGGATAACAAGGAAGGCTTTACGAGGGAAGTAGATTACATCGGCATCATTAGCAGAGTGAGCATATTTGTGGGGCTTGTCAAGTGACATCTGGTGGCTTGCCTCTGGTCAAGATTTGTGGTGTTGGGTTGTAGCAGGCTTCATACGTGTGATTTGGTTGGGCATCCAAGTAAACACATCTACAGCTGAGGTCTATTTGGATTAATACTGTGGTGGAGGTGTAGATGCTGGTTCCTGTAGCGAACTAGGTTCCTGTCGTGATTTGGATCCGGATTCTGGACATCTTGGCAGTTGGTTGTCAGTTGAGGCCTTCGCCGTGGCTTTGAGTGGAGCAGTTTTGTAGCGTGGTCAGTTGCAGAGTTGGACGTATTGGGTTTAAAAGAGGAGAGTGTTACGTTCAATAAAAGGTAACAGAATCCAGGTATTTAAAATAAGAACTGAAAGAAAATAAAGACTGTAGTGAGATAATTTTAATTAAGGAAGTACTTACTATTTGAGATTGTCGTATGACAAATGTAACGATGAAGTATTTGTAATTAAATTTTCAAAACTAGTTTGAAGTGTCAGTTGACATTTGATGTGTTTTATCGGACTTTTTCCACTGTCTAGGGAGTATATCACACAACGTTTCGGGAGTTTTGATCTACTTCCGTCTTCAGGTGTTCCTGGTTAGTCCTGAGAAGGACTGATATTGTACGCTTTTAATCGTAAACACTTGCTGTGATTACTAGTATGTCACTCTTACCACTTTGTTACGGTATTAAAACAACTTTACGACACCCACCCAAGGTGAGCATCGCACCACGGAATCAGTCCTGGAAAACTGGCACACTTGCCCTGAGATTTGCTAGAAACAGGCTAATGGCCACGGCTGGAACGCTCAGGGAGTCGGGCGTGAGTCACACGATATGTTCTGGGCAAGCGTGTTGAGGCATATATATAGGGTACGTCAAAATTATGAGGGCGCCACCAAGCCTGTCTTAACTCGAATAACCGGGCCTGGACGGTTAAACGGGAGCGAAGTATTCAAGATACTCCGTCGATAAGAATTCTCATGAGCTGCAAGCTCAAATAACAATTTCGTGATCGCAAATACTGGAATGGTAATATTGGGACTCTTTGGGCCGAGACTGCGCAACCACTGGACCTACCTGCACGCTCTGATCTCTCACGTCTCGCCGTACACCAATCTTTACACTGTAAAAGGCGCTATCTGAAACAAAGCATGCACAGGTCGAATAGGAATAATACGTCCCTTAATTAAATATGCGTCTATTGGTTGATAACTACATCTGGGTAGCAAATCGTGCCGCCGAGCTTATGTTACTACTTACGTTAAGCACCAGCTGATGGACGCGCTATGCTAGTAAACAACACACTATGGGTGGCCGGCCGCAGTGGGCTCGACACTTTACATATTAGAGTACAGTTTAGAAATACGCCCTCCGGAAAAGGGCGCGTTAGTGCGCGATAACAGACGCCGACCTGCAAAGGCAACGGGAGCAGTGTAGCTAGCAGCAAAGCACGACGCCGCACAAATGCGCGACGAAATAATTGAAGGCCTAACTCGTTAGGCAGCGGGGCAGCGTGACTGCAATATTTGACCAGGAAGAGGGGCTAACATAGCCTCACTAAAGCATGCGAATTTGGAATAGTTGCCAGCCCCTGCTACGTCGCCCACGCAGTCGTTGGCTGCGGTTAACACCTGATAAGCAAAGCACAAAGCCCTCGCAAACATTAAAAGCTTGTAAGGGAAGATAGAGGGTCGGCCTTACCTTTTGGCGAAAGTTGTACTAGATATTTTGCCGGCTGGTAACTATCGGCCTAATGGGCTAACTAGGCGCGAGGGTCGGGGTTCCAACTATGCTGAAAGAGAATCAAAAAGAAATAGGAGAGGGCGCCAGGTCCTCGACTCAGATCCAATTCCTTGTGCCGGACCTTACACAAGGTCGAAGATAAAAACCAGCAAGATGAAAAAAATAGCAACGACCAATAAAAATATCACAGCTTTATTAATAGATTCAGTACTATAGTGCATCACACAAAATAACACAAGAGCAAATCAAACACAAACAGGCAAATCATCAAACAAAATCAAACATTATACGAACAAATCGAAAGCGCAGCAATAAACAAATAACAATATACAAACCAGTACATCAACAATAAACACGTTAAAATCGGCAAAGGCACTGCATCAATACATTTCATATAAATTAATCAAAGGCTAAAAGTAGGACATCCTGGGCTATAATCTATCACGAATAAAGAAAATAAGTTGCTACCCAATTGGCAACACAAGTACAATGATTCGCACGCATACTGTGAGGCAGAGTGCTGCGAAAACTAGAGCTATGCAAGCAAAAATGCTAACTACAACCTCAAATGTTAGCTTACAATTTAAATGTGACATCAAGATTTCAAAGGCTCGAAGCCCGCTGTTACGGTTGTATGATCATACAGGGCGTGGCGGTTTCTGTTTTAAACTCATCAAGTTCTTATATGACTAATTAAAGCAACGGCTTGAATTATGCTCCTAACAAAAGCTACAATAACAAATAGCCCAAAACGATTTACGAATATCCGAAATTTGAGCATTAAACTACCGTGAGCTGTTCACTAGTTACAACCCTACACCCTAATGACATTCAAGAAACTAACCTCTGCAATTAAGTTGTCAAATGCAGTGGCCAAAGTTGTGTAAGAGTACAGCTAGCCTACCATAGCTCAGTGGTAAGCATTCTGGCTACTGATCTAAGGGTCGAGAGTTCGATCCCCGATCCCGGTGAGGTTTCTAAAAAATAAAAAAATGCGGATGAAAGCCTATGATCTAGGTAAGCTAAACTGTCTTAAAATAGTTCAACAGCATATATGAATGTTTTGTTACGTTACAGGGCCCAGTTCAAAACGGGCTTCATCACATTTACTGCAATCCAACGGTAAGCAAAATATGCCCTAATGCAAGTTACACACAAATAATCCTACAATGCAAGTACTACTATATGAAATGCCTACAATTAGCTAAGCGGTTGTTACGCTAGTACACATATACACACCTTATCATGTTACAAACGATTCACACATGCTGCTTTCCAGGGCCGAACACAGGCCAACAGCTTCTCCGAAGCACCTGGTGCGCCAAGGTCATACGGAGCAGGGGCCGACTTCCGACAGCATAGCGAGCGTCGCAGGGAGGGTGGCGAGTAGGCGATGCCAGTACCAAATGCCTCAATACACATAGTACCCAAACGAGGTAAGCGAACCAATTCCAATTAACAAAGCATTTTCCTGGGTGGATCCAGAAATCAATGGCAAATACGATCCATTTCCAGATTTTTAAACCAGATTTTTAAAGGCTAAAAATACAAATTTTCCCAAATAGATTACGGCATTCAAAAGAGGGAAACGTAGGCAAACACCATGTACGAACCTTAAGATGTTGTGCAGCCAACTCGTTAAGCCAAGCGTGCGAAGTGTGAACGTTCCAAGAAATCCGTCTGTGACGAAACGAATGCCGGAGACACCAATACCAATCTCCGGAACATTCCAGCAGGGGATGCGGAGCCTCTAAATCCTTCCAACTATGAAGATGGCTTCCAAAAGCCGCGAGACTAGCTCCCATAGGAAGCAATTCCAACTTTCACAACGCAAGACTTGCCAGGAAATGACCGAAAAATGCTCCAAACCAGCCCAATTCAGCTTATCAAAGTTCCCAAAAATTGGAAAGTTGGCCAACGTAAAAACTAAAGAATGCAGAGTGCTCTGAACTGATAACAGCAGTGTAGCATTAAGTTTGAAATTAAAGGTAGATGTTAACAAAGTTGCCTATCCCAAGTAAAGTATGGTATTTTTAGGAAAATAAAGCAAATAACCAAATCTGACTAATTTATTTCAATCAATAAATAAGAAAATGTCAAAATGAGCGTAACAAGCTAGCACAAACGTAACACCAAGACATAGGCGCAGAGTTCTTTAGCTGTTTAGGCGATGAGACGCGAAACTCGCGCACATGAACTTACTAATAGGCTACCAAAGTAGCGTCTCGAAGCATGGTGGCCTCAAACCGGCATTAAAAGCCGCGACAAGCAAGCAAGGGGCATGCATCCGCCCACACAAAGTTGAGCGCAAAAGCACCACCGCTCGCACAAGTGACAGTTACTATGTTTAAATGGTTGCAATTACAAATACCTTAGTCCGCAGACGGTCCATGAGAGTGGCGTGCAGTCAGTTGGTAGAAGGCGGCAGTCTGTGGCAGCTCAATCGCCAAAACACGGCATTAGGGGTAAACGGGCTGGAATCCGCCATGATGGCAGCGTTAGGACGCTCTCCTGAAAGCACACTTACGGCGGCAAAGAGGCCTACTTCGTCCTGCCTAGAAAGATCCTCGAAAACAGCGAGTTGCAAAGGGAAAGCCCCCTTTCTCACAAACGCAGAACTGGCCCCAAGAAGCCCTTCACACACCTACGCCTTGGCGTAAAGACGTGCCACTCGCACAATCACACGCGACCTCTTAAAGGATGGCATATTCGACAACATTCGCTGAAACAGCACGAGACGGGAAAAACAGGCTGGCGTCCCCGCAAATAGCGGGAACGCCGCGAAACGGCACACTCTGCGACTTCTTCGATCAACGGCCTGACTTGAACCCCTCAAGCAAGCAGTATTTCGGCCCCTGCAGTGGCGTGAGCCAAACGGCATTGCCACGTGATTCTCGGCAGCCAATGGCGATGCGCTTCATAAAACAAATTAATTCCGGTAACAAAGACAGCCAATGGCGAGGCGCCTCAACGGCGTGATTTCTAGAAGGTTCGGAATTCTTGCGAGCGATAACACCCGGCTGCCAAAGTACCAGCAAAGGGGTGCTCTAACTGACGAGAAATACTGCGTTTGGGGCCAAATAGTGCAAAATCATTATTATGGAATTAGGCGATGGAGCCAAATAAGTAATTAAAAGGGTTTAGCATACGGGCACGCTGCCCTAAAGCCTAGGTGGCTAATTAAAATACCAAAATGACCTGACAACTTATCCACCAGCTCGGTTATATATTTTAGTTCGAAACTTATATATGTCTTACCGCTGTATGCACAGTAGACTATTTTTGTAATTCTCTGCGCAGTAGTGGCATCCAAATGGGCTTTAGTTCTGCGCTAGCCTGGCTAATTGGTTCTACTGCCAGCGCTATGTATGTAACCTCTTTCAGCTTCCTACGGAATCTGTTTTCCTTTATTGATGCGTTATCCCATTGTATGTGGTGGTCTTCGTTCCAGACGTGTTTTGCGATCTTGGATTTGATGGTTTCGCCCATTCTAACATTTTTGCGGTGTTCCGATAATCTCACTCGTAGGGGTCGTTGGGTTTTACCTATGTATTGTCCTCCACACTCGCACGGTACGCTGTAGATACAGTTCTTTGAACTCTGATCTTCGTTCTGAGGCTTGGTATGCGTCATCATGCCTCTTAGAGTTGTTGTGGACTTGAACGCAGTTCTTATATTGAATCTGTTTCCGATTCTTCTCAGTTTGTCGGAAACTCCTCGGATGTATGGTATTACGGCCGGTGTTGTATTTCTGTCCATCTCTTTTAGCGTTTGGTTGAGAGTTCTTTTTGGGTAGCCATTTCACGCTATTGTGGTGGTTAGAATCGTAGTGTAGGTATCTCCCCGTATGGGTTGGTTTTCGATATACCTTTGTTTGTACCGTGTCACCATTCTTCTAGACTAGTACGTCTATGTATGGGAGTTTACCTTCCGATTCTATTTCCATCGTGAACTTAATTGATCGGGCTTGATTATTGAGATGTTCCACGAAGCCGTCCAGTGTCTCTCATCCATGGGGCCATATTACGAATGTATCATCTACGTATCGCAGCCATAGACTAGGCTTGTTCTCATATTGAGATATAGCTCGTTCTTCCATGTAGATGTTACTGACTACTGGAGATAGTGGAGATCCCATGGCCACTCCGAACTCTTGTTGGTAGAACTGCTTGTCTGCTTGGAAGTATGTGGTCTTAATGCAGATCGTTAACAGCTCCATTATTGTATCTACCTGTAGATCTGTGCGTTCGGCAAGTTTGTCATCCAATTCCAGCCTGTTTCTGATGATTGCTAGTGCGTCATCTGTCGGCACATTTGTGAAGAGGCTTACTATGTCAAAGCTCACCATCATGTCATTCGGAGCTATGTGAGTTTGTTTGATTTTGTCTACAAAGTGTTCAATATTTTTCACGGTGGATGTTGTTTTGGCCGCTAGTTTGGATATTATTGTTAACAGGAATTTTGATAGAGGATGGCATGGTGAATTTACGGAACTAACTATCGGTCTTAGGGGTATTCCCTCTTTGTGTATCTTGTGTAGCCCGTATAGGTGAGGTGGTTTGCTGTAATGCTGAGTAAGTTTCATTCTCTGGAAGTTTGAGAACTCCTCTTTGTGTTTATACAACGTCTGGTATATTTTCCGTTCGACCTTCGGTGTTGGGTCTGTGGGAAGTTTCTTGTATTCCCCCGCGTTGGTCAGGTCTTGGATTTTCTCTGAGTAGGTGTTTGAATCCATGATCACTGTTGCATTGCCTTCGTCTGCAGGTAGTATCGTGATGGTAGCTTCGTTTTTGAGAACTTTGATCGCTCTAATTTCCGCTCTGATAAGATTAGGTTTAATTCTCCTTGATGGCTCAAGGGCTTCTCTTGCTCTCCATCGATACTCTTCTGCCTCTTCTGTCTTTAGTCGTGCTGCTGTTTCCTCAACGGCAGAGCCGGAGTAAGGATATGTGAGGCCCAGGGCTAAATTTTTTTAGAGGCCCCATTCCCATTTATGCAACGGGTACAAAGGGATCTAAATTATTAGAAACCGCACTAGATTATAACCTTCGAATCTTTTCGAGGCCCCCGAAATTCGGTGGCCCGGGGCTGCAGCCCCCTTAGCCCCCCTCTTAATCCGGCTCTGCTCAACGGCTGTTATGAGATCGAATTTAGGAATATACCTTGGCGTTACCGCGTAGTTTAGTCACTTTTCTAGTACCGTCTTTTCAGTTTCGTCCAGCTGTCTGCTGGATATATTTATGACGGTCTTTCCTCTAGTGTTTGATTGTTTCTTTTCTTGATTAATTGATCCAACTTTCGTAGATGTACCTGTTTTTGTTTTTCCCCAGCCTTATTGTAATTTAACTTTGTAGCCGCGTCTATCCTCACAAAGTCTTCTTCACTGACTGTGTTCCTTATGGTGGTGTGAAGGTCTTTGATTTGCACTTTAAGTTGTTGTTTAGAGAACCGGTGATAGTTAATTCGTTCTCTAATCAGTGCTTCGCTCGCTCTTCTCGCAATTCGGGCTGCTCGTTGGCTGTTTATCGTAACTGATAGAATTAGTCCTTTCGAAACTACGTTGTTGTCACGGGATTTACAGAGGATTTTAAGGTGGTTTTCCTCTAAGGCCAGCTTGATTAAGATCTTTTCAAGCTTTCGAAATGTTGGATTGATTTCGGGTCCGTACCGATTATCAAGTATTATCATTTTTTTGGCAGTGGTCTATTATGATATGTTTTTCGGACTTTTTCCACTGTCTAGGGCAGGGGTGGCGAACCTTTATTCATTTACGTGCCATTTTTTTAAAGAAATGTTTAATTAGGCCATGACGTGCCATCAAACAATTTTGACTTAGTAATTAATGGGGAAAAATAACACTATATACTATCAACTTAAAACTGTTTTTGCACTACTAGTTTCAGAACGCATCGTTATTGGCCTATTTTTAGGTCGTGAAGTTGATTTTCTCCACCAAGGGAGAGAAAGTAAAATAAACAGTTTTCACCGTGGTAACTAATAAATTGCTAAGTTACCAAATATGACTATTTCAATTTTGACGTTTTAAAGAGCTGTATTGTCAGGTTGACAGTTAAAATATTTTCGAAATTTGTTGGGAATTTAGGTATTAAGCTGTTTAGTAGTGCAAAAAATAGTATATACACCACGGTAGCGAATCGTCTTATAACCTTCGCGCTTTAGATACTTCGCGCTGCGCGCTCAGTATCTAATACGCGCTCAGGTTATAATACTGCGCTTCACTACCTTGATGTATAATATACTATTATTTGCAACCAAAAATATACATTTTGTACAGCAATAGTAACGTTATGTTTATTTAAAGAAAAAAATTAGTGAGGCTTCTGCTGTTGCCAATTAGATGCTAAATAACTTATACTAGCTTCATACTTTGTTACTTTTAGCAGAATGCAAGCTGAACTGTAGTCATCTGACAAACGGCTTCTAAGCGAGTCTAATGTTATTCATTACTGAAAATAATGACTCGCTGGCATAGGTAGATGAAAATATTGTTAAGATAGCAAAAGCCAGCTTCTTCAGACAGCTAAATGTATCTGGAATTGAATTCCACGTTTCCATCATCTTGATATGGGCAGTTTTACTCTTATTACCTGATCCAAGTAGTCTTACTATTTCATTTAATTCCAACTCTTTCCTTGTTTCGATACATTTTTGAATCTATATTGAACTAGACTGGAAATCAATCAGCTGCATTTCAATTTCTTCAATTTCCAACCAATCAAATTTGACCAAGTTCAGCTTATCAAATGAAGTCACATCAGGGTACATAATAAACTTCAGTGTTTTCTATAATTCTTTGAACTGAGAAAATCTCGATGAAAATTCTTTGATTGAAGAATTAATTAGCGAATTAAACTCTTCAGTGACTTTTGATTGATATGGTTTTTCGTGCAAATTTCTGGTGATTTTGGGAATTACTTGTAGTTTTTGGTAACAATATCGTTACTTAAAACTTGCAGTTTAGCCTGGAAAGCACGAATGAGATCTATCATAACAATAATTGTTTTATTTGCGCTTTGAAGCTTCATGTTCAATTCATTGTTAAATACAAATTGTTTTGATTAGGTACCTAAATTTCTCAATTAGCGCCGTGCCCAAAATATTTTGTCGCGTGCCATCAATGGCACGCGTGCCATTGGTTCGCCACCGCTGGTCTAGGGTGTAAATCATACGTATCATCTACGTATCGCAACCATAGACTAGGCTTGTTCTCATATTGAGATATAGCTCGTTCTTCAAAGTCTTCCATGGAGATGTTACTGACTACTGGAGGTAGTGGAGATCTTATGGCCACTCCGACCTTCGGTGTTGGGTCTGTGGGAAGTTTCTTGTATTCCCCCGCGTTGATCAGGTCTTGGATTTTCTCTGAGTAGGTGTTTGAATCCATGATCACTGTTGCATTGCCTTTGTCTGCAGGTAGTATCTTGATGGTAGCTTTGTTTTTGAGAACTTTGATCGCTCTAATCTCCGCTTTGGTGAAATTAGGTTTAAGTCTCCTTGATGGCTCAAGGGCTTCCCTTGCTCTCCATCGATACTCTTCTACCTCTTCTGTCTTTAGTCGTGCTGCTGTTTCCTCAACGGCTTATGAGATCGAATTTAGGAATATACCTTGGCGTTACCGCGTAGTTTAGTCCCTTTTCTAGTACCGTCTTTTAAGTTTCGTCCAGCTGTCTGATGGATATATTTATGACGGTATTTCCTCTAGTGTTTGCTGGTTTCTTGTTCTTGATTAATTGATCCAACTTTCGTAGATGTACCTGTTTTTGTTTTTCCCCCGCCTTATTGTAACTTAACTTTGTAGCCGCGTCTATCCTCACAAAGTCTTCTTCACTGACTGTGTTCCTTATGGTTGTGTGAAGGTCTTCGATTTGCACTTTAAGTTGTTGTAGAACTGCCTTCAAGTCCACAATAACTCTAAGAAGCATGATGGCGCATACCAAGCCTCAGAACGAAGATCAGAGTTTCAAAGATTTGTATCTACAGCGTACCGTGCGAGTGTGGAAGACAATATATAGGGGAAACCCAACGACCCCTACGAGTGAGATTATCGGAACACCGCAAAAATGTTAGAATGGGCGAAACCATCAAATCCAAGATCGCAAAACACGTCTGGAACGAAGACCACCACATACAATGGGATAACGCATCAATTGTAGCTAAAGAGGAAAACAGATTCCGTAGGAAGCTGAAAAAAGCTACATACATAGCGCTGGCAGTAGAACCAATTAGCCAGGCTAGCGCAGAACTAAAGCCAATTTAGATGCCACTACTGCGCAGAGAATTACAAAAATAGTCTACTGTGCATACAGCGGTAAGATATATATAAGTTTACAACTAAAATATATAACCGCCTAGTGGTTAGAGTGGCAGATTAGCGATCAGCGGTCCCGGATTCAAACCCCGGGGGAGGCACAAATTTACGTAGAAAAACGTATAATATCGGTCCTTCTCAGGACTAACCAGGAGCACCTGAAGACGGGAGTAGATCAAAACTCCAGAAACGTTGTGTGATTTACACCCTAGACAGTGGAAAAAGTCCGAAAAACATATCATAGTTAATTATTATTTTAAAAGTAATTTAAAAAAGTATCGGGCACACACATAAAAATTTAACCGATGCACTCACAGGGGCAAACGTTTATTACACTGCTTTCTAATACACAATAATAAAACATATCAAAAGTATAAGTTGGCCCTTATCTTTATACATGAGATGAAAAATTACAGACGAGGAATGGTCGAGGCCCGTTTCAATTTCTGCGAAGTGTAAAATTTATATACACTAAATATCACGTATGTAGGGCCGCTTCAGCTAAACATTTGTTTTGTGGTGATGGCTGTACTTACTGGAGTAATTTTAATGCAAATGTCTAAAGCTTCTTCACAGTTTCTGCTCACGATAAGCAAGATTCTTTTCTAAACGTAGAAATTCAATCAATGCATTGTGATATTTTAATCGAAACAATAAGATGGTAGTAATAGATGGGCATCCTTATTTCAAAAAAGGCTTGAAAACGAAACCAGCGAAATAACCAGTAATACTAGTTCAGTCAAAATAGTGTAAAAATACCATTGACCTGGGAAAAATTGCAACACAAATGATTCTTTTTGCATTATACTCTGAAAAGTGTGTATTTTAACATACTCAAAATCCTCATTAATCCCGCCCGGGAAATCAGTCAAAATCCAAGATGGCTGCTGAATTTGCCTTTTTCTCTATTTTGCTGCATTTGTTGCCGTAAAAAAGATAGTGCGCACTCAAAATAGGTACTTATTATGTACTGAAGCATGCCATTTACATCAACTCAAAATCCCCATTAATCCCGGCCCAATTTTTTAACTATTTTCAAAATTTCAAATTTCTACCAAGACTTAATATTAAAATTCAATTTTTTTTATGTGAAGACATTAAGGGTCCTCCAGCGGTGTTCTTGAAAATGTTTCACAAAACCAAACTGTTATAAAATGCACTAATTACACTTTGTTATATATCAAACGATTCGTATTTTAACAAGGAAAATCGCTAGCATTTATAATTAAAAAAAAAGTAGTAATAAAAAATTTATTTCAAGAAACAGATAAAATATACACTTCTGATACTCCCTGCGAATTGTACAACTTTATTTCGTATCCGATTTCAAAAAACTGCATGCCATTAGAAGCACAACAGAATGAGTTACCACGCTTGTATAAAAGATTTGGTTTAAATTATGTTTTAAAGATAGTAGAAGCTATAATCTAATTGAGTCCGTGGCTATTGAACCATACGAGTAACGCTAATATTTTTGAAAGAAATGGTGACCTACTATGCCACTAATGTTGTAGACCATATCTGATTAATTTACAACATTAAGTATAGACAATAATATTCACGTTTGTAATTACAAAATGTTCCTAAATCGGGCCCAGTAGTTCATAGTTTTACCGCCGCCATAAGTTGGCGCTGTTGATATTCCGAACGCTTACGGTCCCCATGGGAAGATTACAATAATCCTATTATAAGTGTGCTTAGAAATTCGAGAAACCAGTCAACCGAAAATTACAAAGAGAATATTACATTTTTAGACTTTTACTACTTTTGTGAACAATAATTTAAATTATAAATTTTCTGTTTTATTACTATTTTTTATTAATTTGTAATTTTATTAATGTAATAATTGTGCCACATATATAAATAATTACTTAACTGTCTGTAATGTTAAAATTGTAAACTGTTCAAACAAAAATCAAATTTTTAAAGCCGTTCTGTAAATTTACGTTCTGTGAGCCCCTTTAAGTGGATTACAAGGTATTACAACTTTCAGCTGTAGAAGGTCAAAACCAAATAAAGTAGGGACAAGAAATCAGACGACTTGCGCCACCAAGCAAATTTTAGTTTAGCTTAAATTGTTAATTTTCCATTGATAATTGATTAAGCTTAAACCAAACGCATGATTTCAAATGAGCTGTAAAGAAGAAAATAAATATCGGTTTTGTAAATCTAATGGTGGTATTTATTACGTCACTAAAATTTGCTTGGTGGCGTCTGATTTCGTGTCCCTACTTTAGCTTGACGTCGACTGTAACTATCTGCGGTCGTTCCTTTTAGTCAATGCAGCAGATAAGAGAATATTACAAATGTAATGCAGAAGCGTGGTGAGTTAAATCTTTAAGCCTTTAATCTTTTGAAATGAAAAATACCAGCGGTTCGGTTGTTATCTGCTGCATAATGGGTTGTATAACTTTAAATTTCTAGTTTTACTGTAGTTTTACATAGAGCTGGAAGACCCTTAAAGATTTATAATTGGAGTGGAAGCATCATGGTTCTCCACCTCCTCGAAAATTTAAGGTTTATCCATCAGCCGGAAAAGTAATGGCTTCTGTTTTTTTGGGTGCCCAGGGAGTAATTCTAATTGATTTCTTACAAAAAGGAGGTACAATAACAGGCAACTATTATACAAATTTAATATCAAAATTGCGCGAAGCTATAATGGAAAAACGTGGTGGCAATTTGAAACGTGGTGTTTTGTATCACCAGGATAATGCACCGAGCCACACTTTCTTCTTGTGTTGCTATGGCTGCCATAGCTTTGAACTACTTGAACATCAGCCATATTCTCCAGATCTCGCCCCTAGCGATTACAGAGTGTTCGCCAAACTCAAGGAATAGCTTCGGGGGAAGAAATTTTCATGCAATAATGAAGTAACAGATGATGTAAATTAGTGGATTGCAGAGATTGGACAATCCTTCTTCCAGGACGCCGTTACAATGCTGGAGCATCGGTGGGATAAATGCATTATGCTTAAAGGAGATTACGTAGAAAAATAAGGTGATATAAATTTTAATTTTGTAACCGGAAGTTGGTCGGGGACGGAGCATAGGGATCACCCCTCGTACATTGAAATTACGTTTTCTTGTTGTTGTAAGTCTGATGTGTAATAAACGTTCATGTGATGTGTAATACACAATGTGTAATACACAATACATGTAATCATTTTATTTATATAAGAATTGCCTGTATATTAATGACAAACATGGCAAATTCAACTGCCATCTACGATTTTGACTGATTTCCTGGGCCGGGATTAATGGGGATTTTGAGTTGATGTAAATGGCATGCTTCAGTACATAATCCTTTATCTAATAGACTTGTCTGTCCGTCCGGGACGCTGTTTCAGCAGCCAAACCGTAAGAGATAGAGAAAAAAGTTATTAAAGTTATATGTTTGAAATGGTCATGTCAGGTCAGGAACCGAATTTCAGTCTCTAACACTAATTATTATCTTAATTATCCTAATCCTAACTTTTTAGGTTAGATTCTAGGCAAATTTTATCAAGGCGAATGCGACTGGTAGTTTGCTATCAACAATGACGTCATATACGTACGTGTAGTGAATACGCGTTCTATTTGCAAAATGGTCTTTTTTGTTTTTTTAAATGAGACATTTGTCTCACTGGGTTGCTAGTAAGTACCTATTTTGAGTGCGCACTATCTTTTTTACGGCAACAAATGCTGCAAATTAGAGAAAAAGGCAAATTCAGCAACCATCTTGGATTTTGACTGATTTTTTCCGGGCCGGGATTAATGGGGATTTTGAGTATGTTAAAATACACACTTTTCACAGTATAATGCAAAAAAAAATCATTTGTGTTGCAATTTTTCGCAGGTCAAAATTTATTTTGACTGTACTATACCGGGTGGCCATAAATGGTTGTGATTTTTTTCTTAGGTTGAAACTGTTAATGTTGGTTACCCTGCTTTCAATTTATGGTCACCCGGTACTTCGTTCACTGCAATATGTACTCAATAAGGGCTCGTTTACACGTGCGTGGATGTAGTGACGTCAATAGCAATTGATGAAAGACTTTCACATCTAAACATTTACCAGTATAAATGGTTTGAAATATTTGAGAAGCTTCCAACTTTACTGGTGCCAATACTTTTTCATGTGGTCAATTATATTTGAGCAAAAGTTTATTGTATTCTTATACCTTAAACATAATTAAAGTTATGTGCTCCAAAAAAAGTTTATTCTTACACATTTACTGCTTTTTTTCTACAAAGTTTCGCTTCTCTAAGCCAGTCATCACTTCCTCAATCAACAATTCTACAAGCGCTAAGATGTTTTATTGTAGATATACATGCATTGCGAGTTTACTGCAAATATTAAACATGTAATAAAGCTATACTGGCACGAAGCTATTGGCTTCAGTAAATCCATGCACGTGTAAACGAAGCTTCAGATTGCATCACTTCTCCACTCTGCAGCTAAACCAACGTAACATGATAAACAAATTAGTTGCCTTGATCAAAGGCATATTCCAATAATCGGCTTAAGAAATTACCATCGCACAAGCAACCCCCGCAAAATTAATCAAATCAAATGTTAATTGATGCTCTGTAAAATACAATTATTTAACATGTGGAAACGAGGTTGCTACATCTAAAACAACGTGACTGTCGTTAGATATTAAACATTTCAACAGGAAAAAACCTCTACTGCGCATACTCTTCAAAAATGGTTTTAATTTAGCAAGATATTATATCGAGTTCACGCTTACTACGACAAATTTACAAACTCTGCAGCAAATTAAAGAAATGTATTCTATTTAATTTGAAAAACTAGACTAGAAAGCCTGCCACATTTGAAAATTCTTTAATTTTATTTTATCAAATTGTCATATTTACCGATTATGCTAAATTGAATAAAAGCCCAACACAGTAAGTAAATATCTTCAGAACTTTACCGAAGTTGTGTCTAAAAATTAAAAAGCTTATTAAAAGTTCTCTTAAATGTTTTTCTTCCACAAAATCGATATTAATCAAAAGAAAAGTTTCGTAAGCTCCTATGCTTAATTAACATCAACCCTCCTTTTTGAAGCACAATATTCTATCTTTCTAAATTTTAATTAAGGAACTGTTCGTGAGTGTTTATGTTCCGACTATCTACCTACTTGCCAAACTATTTATCAACATTTCACAGTGTTTGCTTTGTGAAACGATTACTCCATCATCGACAAAGATATAGATGATGTAGCTTTATGCACCAAAAGGAAGTTGTTGATATACAGGGTCCGGCAACGATGCGAGGGTGGAAGATATTTCTATACTATGCTATAAGAGTGACATCAATATCGTCTACATAAAAGTTGTAGGTACTACAATGTAATGTTGTAACAGCTCCACGTTGCGGTGCCTATTTGTAATAAACTGTTGCTGTTTGTAATATTATTTTTAGACAAATTCAATAAGTTAAAATTAGGACAAATCCATACACACTTCGCAGTTTAATTTTTATACTGTGCTCGCTTTACCTATCAGTAATTTAAGGCTGGTTAGAATAAAATATATTCATTAATTGCACAAATAAAATGGTTGAATGCCTTTCTTTCTAATTTATTTAACTGCAATATTTAATACGCTTAGCTCACGGCAAACACGAAACTGCTTATCTCAGGTTGAGCTCTGAAATGGGCTATATTTTTAAATTTTAGGTTATTTGTCTCAACGTAGCTCATTTGCTCGTTCTTAGTAGATAATTGACAACCTCGTAAATTGGCAGATGAACACAAAATGGTCTGTGCGTACAGCGTGAATTTGAACGTTTAAAATCGGGAAATCATGTGAGAAAGCGTCAGGTAAATAATTTGAATATTCCCGCTTGGCAACAATTAAACCTCGCCTTCATTATTAGGATGACGTAGAACCCACGCCAACTTTCACTTGGACCTCCGCCAATTTTGCAAAATTTACTGACGCCTTACTGTTTATGAAAATTACGGCATAGCAAGACCAATGGAAAAGCGCTATTCCTCTTCAACAAGGTTCTATCTCGTATTTTAATTGCTTTCCCGTACGCTGACTCTCAAATTACAGATGGATTCTACCTGTAAAGTTTTCGTCGGTGTTGCTTCGATGATCCACGCAAATGAAGCTCCCGGTTTTCTGCCTCGGGCTCCGCTTTCCTGGCCGTAGATGTTAACAGCGACGTCTTGCAGACCCCACTGATGTCCCCGATTGCTGACCTCTGGGTTCCAATGCTAATTTTGGTCCTAGTCGAAGATCGGAAACTTCAGGTGCTCGGCTGCCGATGTCCACTTTCGGAGGCAAATTGCAAATTTAATTCTATCGTGGCGGAAACTGCCACAAACACTTCCACAGCTGGATGAACCCTTTCTTAATAAAACTGGATACTTTTTATGTGGTAAAATACTTGTTTATTATTTAAAAACCGCAATTAAAAATGGAACACAAGTTCGACCAGTTACATTAATTTCTATTTTCAATTTTTCTTCCTGTTAATAACAAAAAAGCATCAGGTTGCTATGATACGGTGTTCTACTATTAATTGGTTATTAGTTTTGATAATATTAACCACAAATGGAGTAAAGTTTGATTACATAAATTACAAATCTAACATTTTCTTAAACCTAAAATATTGTCTTTTGCTTATAACTAGTATTGTTCTTTGGCGTTGTACTTACAAACGTTTTTTAATTAGTGTCGCTGGTTTTTGAATTCCCCATTTTCACGTCGCTTGCTTCTTTTCTGTTGCCTACATTCAGGATTGCTCTTTGGAAATTTTGTAGATTATCCTTGTCTTCATCTACCCTTCGTCTTGCTTACAATTTTCATTGTCCTTTGCTTTCATTGATAACTACGCTAATTTATATGCACATAACCGTTTGTGTCAATTACTTTCGTTTGGTCTGGCTTTACATTTGCACCAACCTATCATTTTAATAATATTACTTTATTCAAAAGTCAAATTCAAACCCTCTGAAATATCCTTTGCTTTTGCGTGCCTTTATCCGACTAATTACTCCTTCTCGCATCTCATTACCAATGCATTTAATACTTTGATTATTGTTTAAATTTGCAATTATATAAAATATCTTAACTCTGTGCTTTATTGACTTGGTTAAATATTTTGCACTGCAAACAAAGCCAAGTAGTGGGCTTAATACCATTTCAGTACGAAGGTAGTGCACATTAGTAAACTAGTTTTGAGAATACAGGGTGGCTAAATAGCATGACGTATATTATTTAGGTAGCTTTAAAATATTTGCATTTGGATAATAAACAAACGCTTGCACTTGCAGCTCTCCTATCATAACAAAAAAACAGGTTTAGAAAATAAAACTCTAATCACTGCTGAAATCAAAAACAACAAATACAGATACAAATATCAGAAGAAATTTCATTAAACGTACTCTTTAAAAATACAGATATATACAAGGTGTTCCATTTAACAATACGAAATAATTATATTTGCAAATTATGACCTCTCTACATAACTTTAATACTGAAAGCACGGAAGGAGAAATATTTGAGCATTTAACGTAAGTACGTATAGGATTTTGGTGTATTCATTTTTGTTTTCCTTATCTGATCCTATTTGATCTTGAAATTAATTTATTCCTGCACTTCGTATTTTTTCGTGTTTATTATTTCTTGTATCAACACTGACTGGGTTTATTTTCTAAACCTGGTTTTATGTTTTGTTTCGAAAGCTCAAGTGTTTCGCCTATCATTTTAATTGTGTTTGTTTGTTCAAACACGCATATATCAAAAACAATTGAATTTAGGGGTATGAAGTAACATATCAAAGAAAAGATCATTAAACGGGCTTTTCGAAAATATAAACTATACAAGGTATTCGATTTTTAAAACACCGAAATTATTAAATTTGCAAATGTCGAGCAACCTGTATAGCAGTAACACCCACAGCCACTATTTTACTTTCGATAGGTAATTCACAAAAAACGTATTTTTTTGGTAACGTTCTCGTTCATTCAGTGGTTTTCTGTTACTGACAGAAACCGCATGAACTTCAGCATCTTTTTGCATAATATTGTTAATACCTCCAAAACAGTTTACGTTAGACCCATACAGCTTTATATCAAAATGTTTCGTATTGCAATGAAAAAAATTAAGCTACCTAACTATAAGAAATTTCATTAAAAAAAAAGTAAGGTTGAATCGCCACACTTTTTGAGCCACCCTGTATAATCAAAATTGTATTAGTAATGTGCACAACCTTCGCACCTACAACCTTTGTATACACAATATTTATGTAACTCTCATAGTTTTAGAATGATCTTCTATCCCCGCATCGTTGTCGGACTCTATATACAGGGTGGTCAGAAAATGGCGGATAACCTTAAGGTAGAACGATTCTTTGATTAATTCTGAAAAAACAATCCTAATGCAAAATAGCTGTACGGTCCTTCGTTTAGTCCAGCGAACTGCTTAAAAGAAATGTAGAATTGGCAACACGGAATCAAACATGTGTTATTTTTGTTAAAGCTGGCCATTGAAAGGTTTATAGTTTGCAATATCTGTTGATATGATATGTAAATGTGTTTTTTTTAATCAGATATGTAAATAAGTCTGTCAATATATAAATACTCAAACTTTCTCTGGGTTTCTTCTAAGAAATGGTCAACATTCTTCGATATTAAGTTCCACTGTTTTGATAGTGTAATATCAGGTTATGGGCTTGCACTAATTTTTCGAAAATGGAGAACTTTACTGCAAAGTTGCAAATTGGCAATCTAGAAGGTAAAGCAAATTGGCCTACATGGAAATACAAAATATCCATTTTATTGAGAGGCACACCAGGTGCAATGGATATTGTAGAAGGAAAGTTAAAGAGACCTGTAGAATTGGCAGACGGTGCAGGTGACGCTGAAGTGTTGGCTTATAGGTCGGAGTTTACAAACTATATGAAATCTGACAGTAGCGCGTTGCTTATGATGACAACCAACATGAATGAGGATACGTTACGAAAGGTCATGCGTTATGCAACTGCTCGTGAGGTATGGCTAGAGTTACATAGGCTGTATGATGGTGTTTGCGAAGATAGAGCGTACAATCTATGTATGCAGTTCTTTGGATACAAACGAGAACCGGCAGATGACATCGCTACACACATGTCAAAACTGAAAAATATATGGAACGAGTTGAATCAAGAAATCATAAAAGGCGAAGGCGACAATAAAGTGTTACCAGAACTTCTCTTAATTTGTAAAATATTAGATACTCTGGGTGAACAATATTTTTCCTTTAGGTCCAGCTGGTTATTGATGTCAAAAGAAGAAAGAACTGTGGAGAACCTAACTAGTCACCTATGCGCATACGAGAGGGCTCTTACTTGTAAAACTGGCGAACCTCATCCAGAGGCTTTAATTAGCAACACGCAAAGTAAAAGTCAAAAGTATAAGGACAAGAAAATAAGGTGTAATTATTGTTTTGAAATGGGCCACCGTGTGAAGAAATGCCAAAAGTGGATCAGAGACGGAAGACCACCGAAACATAGTAATACACTCTCTTCTAAACAAGGGGCAAATATGACATTAATGACAGTTCATTCATGTGCAATGACAGCAGAATGTGACAGAGAAAATTGGTACATAGATAATGGAGCGACGAGCCACATTACAAACCGGAGAGATTTGTTCCAGACCTTTGAACATTTTGATCAAAATCATACGGTTACCACAGCTAATGGTAATTGCATTCGAGCCGAAGGAAGAGGTACTGTTGAGATTGAATCAAATGTCAATGGCAGACTGGAAAGAATAAATCTGGCTGATGTCTGGTACGTACCATGTCTACAAAAGAATCTATTCTCTGTATTGGCTGCTCATGATAAGAAACCGCAAAGTACTTTTACTTCCACAGCCCAAACATGCAGTTTGACAGTGGATGGTAAAGTAAGACTTGTTGGCAAGCGTAGTCGTAATGGAGGACTATATAAACTGGAATCCAAAAACGTTTTACCAGATGTTCGAGTTTATGCGATGACGGCAACAAATCTAATGCAGCTGTATCACGAAAGATTAGCTCACCAAAATAAAAGACACGTCAAAGCTGTAGTAGAAAGAGAGCTGGGACTGAAGTTGTCTTTGGATCAAGATATTTGTGAAGGTTGCGTTTATGGGAAAGCGCAAAGATTGAAATTTGGAACTAGGGAAAGAGCTACTCAACCAGGGGAGCTTCTGCATTCAGACGTTTGTGGACCGTTCTTGTATTCTATTTCAAAATATCGCTACTTTGTATTGTTCAAAGATGATTACTCTAGTTATCGACATGTTTACTTCATGAGGGAGAAGTCTGAGGTGAAAGAAAAGTTGGTACAGATGATTACTGAAACTAAAGTAGCAGGACATGTTATCAAAACCATTTTGTGTGATAATGGCAGAGAGTTTGATAATAATGATATTAAAGATATTTTGAAGAATCACGGAATTAGACAGCGTCTTACAATGCCTTACACGCCTGAGCAGAACGGCTGTAGTGAGCGAGAAAACAGAACGTTAGTTGAGGCAGCGAGGTCTATGATGTACGCACATGAAGTTCTACCTCAAGGTTTATGGGCAGAATTAATTAATACTGCTACATATATTTTAAATAGAACGGGTGCTAGTAGACACGAAAATAAATCTCCGCATGAGTTATGGTTCGGAAAGAAACCAAGTATTAAGCATTTACGAATTATAGGAAGTACATGCTATCCTCATGTTCCGAAACAAAGAAGAACAAAGTTAGATAAGAAAGCCGCCAAGGGCATTCTAATAGGTTACGATAATGATGACGGTTATCGTATATGGTGTGAAGAGAAAAACGGACACTGACTTATACGCTCAAGGGATGTTGTCTTCGAAGAAAGACCTCTAGAAAGACACAAAGAGCTCAAGGTGATTCACAATGATGGGAACTTTGAACCTACAAAATTAGAGGGAGACAACACAAAGGAGCTACAACTGCAGAATGACGATGTAGAATCGATTGAATTTGAGGGAGAAAATAAAGTAGTTGAAGACATCATTCAGAAAGAAAATATGGTCAATGAGGATGAACCTAAATCTGCAGATGTTAATAGATCATATCAGTTACGAAATAGATCTACACTTCAACAACCAGCAAAATTCAACGATTATGCGATGTCAACCCTTGCCAGTGAGATTCTTTCATGTGTTCCTACTTCATATAAAGAGGTGATGAAGACTGAACAGAAAGATGAATGGTTAGAAGCTATGAAGAACGAAATGGTGTCATTACAAGAAAACTACACCTGGACGCTTCAACAGCTACCTACAGAAAGAAAGGCGATACCATGCAAATGGGTCTTCAAGATTAAAACAAACCCAGATGGTTCGATAGAGAGGTACAAGGCGAGATTGGTCGTTAAAGGCTTCAAACAACAAAAGGGGTTTGATTGCGAGGAGACATTTAGTCCTGTTGCACGAATGGCAACAATACGTTCAGTTTTGAGTGTTGCTGCTAGCGAAAAGCTGTTTTTGATTCAATTTGACGTCTCTACAGCGTTTCTGCATGGAAAACTTAAAGAAGAGATCTACATGCATCAACCGGAAGGTTTTAATGATGGTACATCGAGGGTATGTAGGCTAAATAAAAGTTTGTACGGGTTAAAACAGGCACCAAGATGCTGGAACGCCTGTTTTGCAGAAATATTAATCGAGTTTGGTTTTAAACAGAGCGATGCTGATCCATGTTTGTATATAAAAATGATAGGGGATAAGAAATTGCTAATAACCTTATATGTTGATGATGGACTGGTAGCAGCATCAGATCAAAATTTAGCAGAAGATTTCTTATGTGATTTGCAAAAGAAGTTACAAATTACAACAAAGCCAGCAACATACTATTTAGGACTGGAAATATATCAAGAAGATGATGGTTCAGTCATAGTCAAACAAGAAGCTTATACAAAGAAAGTCCTTGAACGATTTGGAATGAGTGAATGCAATCCAGTTGCAACACCAATTCAAAGAGATGGTACAGATTCGGGGAAAGTAGAAAATTCAAATGAGAAATTTCCATACAGAGAGGCAGTTGGTGCCTTAGCATACTTGATGGTTGGTACGCGACCTGACATTGCCTATGCCGTCGGAGTGGTATCTAGAAAGCTAGAAAACCCTACAAAGTCAGATTTGTTGAAGGTGAAGCGTATTATGCGCTATCTGAAAAGGACAATGTCATATGGAATCAAATACAAATCAAATTATGTATCAGAAACGATTGAAGGCTACAGTGACGCAGACCACGGAGGAGATGAGTTGACAGGGCGCTCTACTTCAGGTGTAGTTTGCTGTTATACTGGAGGCGCTGTATCATGGTTAAGTCAACGCCAAGCATCAGTTGCAATATCAACCACAGAAGCAGAGATAGTGGCCGCAAGTGAAGCAGCTAGAGAGCTCATATGGCTAACGAGGTTGTTTAGTGACCTAACTAAATTAAAGTGTATTCCATCACTTAAAGTGGACAACGAAGCTGCTGTTCGACTTGCACACAATCCCGAGTTTCATCGCAGAACGAAACACATTCGAATTCGACACTTCTTTGTCAGAGAATTGGTCATGGAGGGCAGCATAGAAGTAATTAAAATTGGTTCGGCTAATCAAGTAGCAGATGTATTGACCAAACCCATCCCTGGACCTGTATTTACGAGAGTGTGTACACAGATGGGATTGATAAAATAAATCTATTCAATGAGGGAAAGTGTTAAAGCTGGCCATTGAAAGGTTTATAGTTTGCAATATCTGTTGATATGATATGTAAATGTGTTTTTTTAATCAGATATGTAAATAAGTCTGTCAATATATAAATACTCAAACTTTCTCTGGGTTTCTTCTAAGAAATGGTCAACATTCTTCGATATTAAGTTCCACTGTTTTGATAGTGTAATATCAATTTTCAGTTAACAGGTAACTATACAAATCAATAGGAATGCTATGTCAGCATGAGAATTTTTTATTAATTACTTTATTAATTACAAATTTATAATTAATTATTGAAAATTTTTCTAATTTTTAACACATGCAAAAATTAATGCAAATGTTCAAACTGGTATCCATCAGTTTCCATACAGAACTGTAGCCTTCGAGGAAGAGAATTCAAGACGCGTTGCAACATGTCGGGGATAGTTAATTGAACAGTAGCGCAATTAAAAGTTCGGCGTTTCGTGAATGCAGTTTAAACTTGTATTACAAAAAAAATGTTCTGTGGACGTTATCATTTCGATATAGGGGTTGCACTTTTGTTAGATGAAATGGCCGCAAAAGATTTTGTGATAGCACTCAATGAGCTGTTATCTTACTTGGAATATTCAGTTCCCAGGCTATTTGTCTAGTGCTGGAAGTAAGATCTTCACGAACAGCATGCAAAATTTATTCTTCTTTCTGAACCGTACGACGCTCTCTAGGTTTACGTCTGTTACGATAATTAGGAACAAACGTGCCAGATTCGCGAAGTCGCTCATCCATCCTTCGGAATATGGTAACAGATGTTCGCGGCCGACTAGGATACCGTGTTTCGTATTCTTCTTTTGCATTGTTCGCATTTACATTGCAAAATCCGAACACCATGTACATATCAGCGTTCGTTAAAAGTATACATAAATCACATAATATTAGGAATGGCACAATGATGAGATAAGGATGATGTACATGCGATTCATTAACCACTGAGACGATTTAGTTGCAGAATTCACAGTATTTCCGTTATTTGCAATTTCATGGGCTTAGAAACGCCTAGTTAGGTAGACAAACTGTTATTCCGCTATTGTAGTCCAAGCAATGGGGCGAAAATATGGGGTCTCCCACGCAAAAGGTTGTAACCAAATGAAATTTGGTAGGAACGTAAAATTTACTGTCCTGATTCTAACCCTGAGTTTACGACCTTGGGAGAAGACCGCTCACGCCGCCATCTTGAAGAGATGACGGTCAAAATTTTTGCAAATATCTCCGTTCCTATTGATGCCACGAAAAAAAAGTACTGTAATAAATTGAAGAGCATAAAATTGTACATAAAATATGTTCTATGCATTTTTCCGTTAGACCAATGATTTTCAAGAAACAGCGCGCCAAACGCAGGAAAATAATGGTAATGTAGCGGTGGAGCGTTTTTTTTTTACATCTGTCTCCTTAAATGTGAGCTAAGTGATATGTGCAAACTTATTTCCACATAAATATCTATTATTATCAAATGCATTTGCACAGTTTTTTGCATTATATTTTGTACGGGCACGTCTGCTTCCTTAATGTGTATGATATTTATAATTTCATTTTGTAACTCGTTTCCACACCACCCAGGAAGTAGAGCCTAACGATGCGTTTTTTTAACATGGTACCCCAGTAGACCTAATGCACAAAATGATTACATTTAAATTGAAATACATTTTGGACATTTTGGTTGTGGAAGGACTTCTCCATTGTCTTCTGAATCTTCATCATTATAATCACTTTTCATAACATTTTTATCCAATATTTCTACGAGATTCGTCTCATCATCGATTTCCTCTACTGCTATATTCACCTCGCCTTCTCCAAGTACTTTGGGATTGTTCTCGCAGGATGATCCATTGCAATAACAGCAAATGGCGGAACATTTTCGGCCCGTTTTGCGGCAACCACATGATCTTTCACAGCCAGTTTTACACTTGCACGAAATACTTTTAAGCAAGGAATCCGGAGCAGGTAGTTTAGTGTTTCGCACAGCATCGAGTTCTGTCTGGGTTTTCCGCCAACCATACTCCACTGCATTTTTTTAACCCCACGCCATAACTGGACTTGGTGGTAAGTTTGTAGGCAATGTTGCGGCGTAGCGTCTCTTGTTGGTGGCAGTGAGGCCAAGTTGAATTTGTTTTTCATCACTGATCGTCCGAAATTCCTGTATCGCAGGAAAAACAAGGTATCGGTTTCGTAACATCAACCATACAGCGTTACCAGAAATGCTTGTCTTACAGTGGCTAGTGCATCGAATTCTGCATATGAATCTTGGAAGATTTCAGTGATTTCAATCAACTTGCTGTTTTTCGCAAGCATATTAAAAATTTAATCTTTTTCTGATGAAAGAAAGCAGACGTTGTATCATAACCGCTGAATGCTAGGAACAAAATATTCGTGCCTACAGAATTTACAAACTGTAGACTGTGGGATGAATATAAGTATATTTTCCTCCACTTTACCCCGAGCAGGTTTTCTTAAAAAAATATTGTCATGCCCGCTCGCCAGTGCAGTCATCAGAACTAATAAATCTACATCTTCTCCCACAATGTGCACTGCTGAATAGGACGAAGACATATCAATAACTGTTTGAATTATGAGAGAGTCCGCATCTTCTGGTGCATGCATCACTGTAATATTATGGTCTTCTAATTTTCTCGCGAGCAAGGATATTAAACGTCGTTTATTCGAGTCTCGAGATAAAAACTCTACCTTCTGAGTGGTGTGGAAACAAGTTACAAAATGAAATGATAAACATCATACCCATTAAGGAAGCAGACGTGTCCGTACAAAATATAATGCAGAAAACTGTGTAAATTCATGTGATAATAATAGATATTTATGTTGAAATTACTTTGCACATATCACTTAGCCCACATTTAAGGAGACAGGAGCCGGGGTCGGTAGCTCAGTGTTAAGCATCCTGACTACTGATCTAAGGGTCGCGAGTTCGATTCCCGGTCCCGGTGAGGTTTCCAAAAATTACAAAATGCAGATGAAAGCTTCTACAGAATGCCATCATTCGGAAGTGATGTAAAGCCGTGGGTCCCATGTTACTACGATGTGTAGCATGTAAAAGATCCCTTGCTGGGGTTGGAACTCCTTAGTCTCGGCAAAATTCTAAGTAGGACTTTGACCATATGACCAAAGCAGTACGTCTAAGGTACCTGGTACTCTGCATGCCTAGACCTTGCCCATTAACAAACAAACAAACAAACAAACAAAGAAACAGGAGCAAAAAAAAACGCTTCACCGCTACATTACCATTACTTGCTCCCGTTTGGCGCGCTGTATCTGAAAAACTATTAGTCTGACGAGAAAAATTCATAGAATGTATTTTATGTACAATTTTATGCTCTTCAATTTATTACTTTACTTTTTTTTTCTTAAGACCAATAGGAATGGAGATATTTACAAAAAACTGATTTTGACCGCCAAGGCTGCAAACTCAGGGTTATGATCAGGACAGTAAATTTTACGATCCCACCAAATTTCATTTGGTTACGACCTTTTGCGTGGTGAAACTACCCATTGCCTGGACTATTGGTTAATCCGCTCAAATACAGTATTCTGCTAAGTGCAGTTTTCAGCAAGAGGCAATCTCCCAGCCAAATGCAGTCATTCATCGCTAGATGGTGAGAGAGAAAGCACATGTTTCGTGTTGCATGTACGATAGGACAGATCTTCTGTCTTCACCGTATGGGTTAACAAATATAATGTGAATGCTTCCTTGGGCGGTCTGTCGCACCTCCCCTGTGGGACGAGAACTGTGGCGTAAGAGGTCCACTTTTCCTGGATTCCCTGTTGATACACGTGCTGATAGAGTGACTGAAGGGAACGTCGCAGAAGGAATCCGCTTCGTACCGCAGGAGGCATCCGTTTCCTCGCTGCATAGGGCACCCAAATTTATATTTGTGTGTGCGCGCGATCATTTAGGCTTATTTTGACGCCAGCTAGAGGTGAGTGTTTTGTCCTGGAGTAAGTAACATCGTCTTGTATGTCAATTTAGAGCTGAGTGGGTGGTTGTACTCCATTTACAAGTGTTTCCCAAAATATCGCGCGAATAAACTTGTAGGCTGGGAAAACAATCTCAGTATTTCATGTTAGAATAAAAACTGCCATACAGATATCTGAATGCGAGGTATAAAATTACATTGCCATGTGTGGAACGTTGCATCGTTAATTTATTTCTTATTTGGGTATTTCGCCAGTGAAAATTAAAAATATTAAATCACATAATAATAGGGACAATCTGCCCTCGTTATCAACGATTAGCAATTAAAAAAGAACAAGAAACTTAGCTTTTTCAACGGTATTGAAAAACGACCAACTTCCAATGAATTGCTTGACACTGCTAGGTTTCTTGTTCTTTTTCAATTGTTAATCGTTGATAACGAGGGCAGATTGTCCTTCAAAACGTTCGTTATTTAATATTTTTAATTTTTATTGTGGCGAAATTCCCAAATAGGAAATGAATTATATCACTTCACAAAGAAGTTTCAGAGATAATCTGTTGTATCATTAACATTCGTTCATTTTATCTAAACCAGGTCATAATTCTAGTAAAGGTTTGCTCAGCGAGTCGGCGTTTACGTTTTTACACATACACACACTCTCACGTTGCATTGCTTGTGATATAATTATGTGATGCTGTGTTATCCTAAAAAGGTTCGCCGTTGGCTAATCTCTCAAAATCAAAACCTAACGTAACTACTTGGATACAATTGCCGGCCAAACAGCTACTGTTACGGAGACGGAGTGTACAGCTCTTTAAAATACTCAAAACGGGCGCCAACTGTATTTTTATCAAATAACGGCAAGTGTATCCAGGCATTAGAACGAGAATACGTAAACTCAAGTAGCACAATAAACCTGAAAGAGAAGCTCAACTCAAATACAGGTCGCAGTAACAAATAAACCCATATTGCAAATATCACAGTATATTGTCAGCATAAGTTCATAGTACAAATTATATATATCAAAATAGTTTCACAAAATCAGAATCCCACCAATAGCAAATTACACGAACGTAATACTCACAG
Organism: Agriotes lineatus; assembly: GCA_940337035.1. Classification (NCBI taxonomy): domain Eukaryota; kingdom Metazoa; phylum Arthropoda; class Insecta; order Coleoptera; family Elateridae; genus Agriotes; species Agriotes lineatus. The sequence goes on along the minus strand of CALNHX010004530.1, from coordinate 41,542 downwards.
TTCTACATACAATTTCGCAACAATAAAATTGCATACATTAAAACTGGCTGAATAAGCAGGCGGCTCTAACAGCAGATCTTTCGTGCTTGGTTTCGGAGAAAACGCAAAGCACGATTCCAGAGCGTTTGTTTTCAAATTCGTACGGCCGGAAGTTGGTGACTCAACACGATTTGCACCACGACAGCAAAAGCAGAAGTTAAACCAGGAGAAAAGCACCTCCAAATGTCCAAAATACGCTGGTTCAAAATCGCATGAAGCGGTTGCCGTGGAAGCGATAAATGAACAGCTGCAGCACTGCCTCAGATCGGCTTTTTAGCCCAAAATGCTTGGCTCTCCAGCACTAGTTAACTGGCACTAGTTGCTGTGAAGGGGAAAACAAAGGTCCGACGATAACATATCAGAATTAAAAAAAGTCTAGGGCGCTTAGAACATTCACCCTGGAAAATCTCCAGGCCATGTGTGACGCCACGTGGTCGCATACAAAATCCGCAGAATGCGTAGGAAAGAATCTTCCTCAACGTGAGCTCGGGGACATCGCAACTGCTCAACAGTGTAGGCTTACATTTCACAATCAAATGAAACTAACAGCAGCCTCAATAAGATCCCACCGAAGCTCTTCAAAATGCTAAACCACCATGTCGATTTGACGGACGAGAGCGGAAAGAAAACTCGAAGACAAAAGCGTGCGTCCAGGAACATTTCCCGAACAAGGTCGTCGAAGTAGGCGCGACTACAGATCGCGGGAACGGATGCGCCACAGCGCAGACTAAATCCCATCGAATGCTAAATTGAAAGGCGGCGCAAATGAAACGTTACAGCTGTAGCAATTAAAAAGTATATTTGTTAATTATTGTTGATTCCAGTATTTACGATTGATTTTATCCCCCTATTGTGAAGAACTGTTTGATTGATTCATTATACGATTTTTCGAACTTTGGGTTGCATTGTTTATATTGTCTGTTGTTACCATTTAAGCAATTTAATGGTTCGTTATCTGAAACGATCAGAGGAATGTAGCAGGGAACCATTTGGCTCCCCTAAAAGTAAGTACCCATGCCGTTCTCCTGAGTTAGTGGAGTGCATATTGCGATTCAATATCGGCAATTTATAATACTAAACGAAAAAATTTAACAATTTTTATGTAAACTTATTTCAACAAACAAATGTCAACCATCAATCCTCCAGAATTTTCAAAGAATCCAGTCACGCTCTTGGATGCCTCTTAATTTCATTGCTTCCTGTGCTCTGGAGTGGTCCAGCTGAACACTCTCTTAGGTCACCGCACCGGTTGGTATCCATACCTTTAAGGTGGCCATACAAAATAACTCCTTTGCTGTTTATTGTTTCTAAGATGTTTTCTTCCACGTTTATAGTTTCTTTTATTCTCTCATTATATGTATATGGCCGCGCTTTGACACATGACAACTTCTCCAATAATCCATTTTAAAGAATAGCAGCTTATCTTTATCCTTTTTATATAGTTCCCATACTTCTGATTCATAATACTTTCTAAGATTGTTTTATATAATATAGTGATTCATTTCTTGTTTGAGTATTTCGCCACTCTGAACCAACGTTTCGAGAGACAATCTGCCCTCGTTATCAACGATTAACAATTAAAAGGAAACAAGAAACTTCGCTTTTTTCACGGGGATTGAAAAACGACCAACCTCCAATGGATTGCTTGACACTGACTTTGTTGAGGGCAAATTGTCCCTTGAAACGTTCGTTATTTACTATTTTTAATTTTCAGAGTGGCGAAATACCCAAATAAGAAATGAATTATATCACGCCACAAGGCAGTTTCAGAAATGAATATAGTGATCTTTACTTTATTTCTCATTTTGCCGTTCTAAAGTAGCGAATGTAGTTCTAGAATCACACGTTTTCCTTTGTTACATTTTCTTAATAATTATATCTTCACTACTTCAGTTAGAACATAATAGTTAGATATTTCAAAGAGCTACAGTTTTGAATATTACATAGTTCGAACGCAGCCGTGTTCGTGAGTGGAGGCGTATTGTAAACGTTCTAACCAAACGCGAGTGAGTCAATATTAACTGTATGAACAGGGTTTATCCCTTGTTTTTTTTAAACTAACTTGTAATCCCGTCTCAATCCGCAATAAAAGTGTAATTACATTTATAATGAAGGGCTACACCAGTCGCATCAGCTATTAAAAACTTTCTCACATCAAAAATAACTATGTTACATACAAATCTTAAACAGCCAACATTAATTTATAAAAATTCAAACGCATCCGAAGATATGGAAATCAGCATAACAGCAAAAGATGACAACATAACCAAGGAGCAATAAACGACCAAACACATCGCCCGCAGCTGACAATTGTAACAACAAATACTCATTTAATAACAGTGATTTGCTTAACCAAAATAAATATTATCTGCTCGCACAAATTGATCATGGAAATGAAAGTACGGAGATAGAAATTGCAAATAACACCAGTAGTAAAATAGAGCCAATCGTTTTACTTAATGCCAACAACTACCAAGTAGTAATTACAGATATAAAATCTGTTGTGAAAAATGAATTTACTCTTACTAACCAAGGGTCAAAAATGCGCGTAAATTTGACTGACATTGAATATTATCGTCTACTAACTAGTTTCTACTACAACAATAAAAATAAGATTACTTACTTTACCTTTCGCAACCCCGAGACCGCTAACTTGCCAGTTATTATAAGAAACGTGTTCCAATATCAATAACTACTGAAGAAATCAAGAGTGAACTCATATCCAAACAATTTTCTGTCCTTCGTGTAACTAAACTACTTAAAGACAAAAATCCTATACCTATTTGTGCACTCGAACTTTCTAAAGAAATCTATAAACTCACCAAACTACTACATTGCATAATAAGTATCGAACCCCGGCGCTCCAGCAGAGACACTCCACAATGTACAAGCTGCCAACGATTGGGTCATACAAAATACTACTGCCACCTTAGCACTCGATGCGTGAAATGTACAGGCTCGCACCACTACTCAAAGTGTACCAAAACACTGACACAAAAACCACAGTGTATAAATTGTGGAGGTGAACTCTGCCAACTACAGAGGTTGCAGTTATTACATTAATTCTAATAAAAAGAAATCTCTGCCGCAACGTACAACTGCAGTATAAATGCCCAACCTCTACAATACACAACTCCAGGCACGACCTACGCCCATGCAGCTGGCCAACCATCAGTCAACAACCCTCATCAACCTACACCTCCCCACAGTCATCATCATTTTCTGAACTAATTACATTTAGTTGGACCGTATTAACTCCATTTCACGAACAAATTAAATCATAGTTATAGTGAGGATTCGGCCATTAAATATAGCGCCAAATAAAAGCAATAGACAAATCAATCATGTGTAGCGAATCAACGCTGATCTGACTTAATCCTAATGTAAAAAAAAGAATGTTACATGTTCCAATATCCAGATCATTATCATGTCCCACTACAATGCACTCTGTTTTTTTGTATTTACCCCCCATTCCCTGTACTCTTCCTGTACTTTTGTAAGAAATAGTTGAATCAGCCAACTAGTCCAGTCAAATTAGATATTTACTTGACAACAATACTACCTGAAAAGTAAAAACGTATTTTTATAGAAAAAAAAAACATAGAATTCAATGAACTACAAAGTAACAGCTGTGATTCAAAATGGCGGTCAAAGTGATGAAAAAACGATTTTTTGCATACAAAAATGCACAAAAGCATTTTTTTTAAAATATACGTTAATGTAGCTTAAAAAACAAATAAAACAAGCTTTGATGATCAAAATCAATTAATTAGAAAAAAAGTTATAGTCAAAAAAACGCGAAAAATGGCCGATTCTTCTATTGCTCTTAACTTTAAAAGCAAAACTTCTAAAACGTTGACATTTTCAGAAAACGTAGTACTCGGTGAGCAGAAAGCACACGTTTTTGAAATTTGCAAAAATTTTGATTATTTTTTGCATAAATCATTTTTTTCTAAAAAAATACGTTTTCCAGAAATTGATTTACTCAGGTTGCAGAAACCCTACAACATTCACGGTAGGCTTAGTTTTTTCCCTTAAGCGTTATACTACCACACACAATATGAGCGCGAATCTTTTTGCACTTGCAAATATGTGCAAATTCAATTTGAAGAGTGAGCTTTTTTACGCGCACAAAATGTTGAATATTTTTGTCAATTTTAATTGTACCGAAATTAGATCAGCACCATTCGAAAGCTTATTTTATTTTTTAAGCTACATAAGCGTATATTTCTTGCTTTTGTGCATTTTTGTATGCAAAAACCGTTTTTTCAGTACTTTGACCGCCATTGTGAATCATTTCTCCACTGATTCAGCTGTTACTTTGTAGTCCATTGAATTCTTCGGATTATTTTCTATAAAAATACATTTTCACTTTTCAGGTAGTATTTTTCTCTAAAAACGAGGTATTTTCGACAATTTGACTGGACTAAACGGCAATATGTACTCGTATAGTGTATCGTCTCCAATCGGTATCGCCATGTTGGCACATTTTCTCTTCCACTTCTGAAGGGTGGCTTCCAGATATATTTTAAATGAAAGAGGCGTTAGCCAACAACCTTGTCTTACACCTTCATTATTTATTTACTCGAATGTCTTGGGAGAGTTTCTATCTACTCTTACTAATCTACTATACAGGGTGTTGAAAAAGAAAGATCGGATATTTTACCTACTTATTGATCTCATCAATCCAAACAAAAAAAGTCCTAATAAACATGGGTCCGGAAACGCTTCATTTCCGAGATACTGTCAGGTCATTTTGGTATTTTAAATAGCCACCTAGGCTTTAGGGCAGCGTGCCCGTATGCTAAACCCTTTTAGTTACTTATTTGGCTCCATCGCCTAATTCCAGAATCATGATTTTGCACATATTTCGCCCCAAACGCAGTATTTCTCGTCGGTTGGAGCCCCCCTCTGATGGCGCTTTGGCAGCCGAGCGTTATCGCTCGCAAGAATTCCGAATCTTCTAGAAAACACGCCGTTGCGGCGTGCTACCATCGCCGCCGGCATTAATTTGTTTCATTTTATCGCCTCGCGATTGGCTACCGAGGTATAGTCACGTGGGGACGCGACCGATGTGACCTGTGGCAGCGCTTCCCTCTGGGCAGTTGATCGCAGCCCATTGCAGAGAGCGTTCGTGTGGTGGTTGTGTGTGAGTTACGATTTGTTTTTCGGCGTAGCGTGGGTGCTTCTTGAGCCCAGTTCCTGCTCCCGTAAGTAAGGGATCGTGCCCCTTCATCTCGCCCTTCGAGGATCTGTCCCGCAGAACGAAAGTGGCCCATTTTTCGTCGTCCAGTTGTACGCGTCCTGACGCGTCTCACGTCGCCATTATGACGGATGTCCACTCATCCCTATAGCCGTCGAACATCGAATGTACCTGCCACCTAAGACTGCAGCCTGTCGCAACTCAACTGTACCAGGCTCCCCAACCGCCTACATATTAAGGTATGTGTCTTTGAACTAATTACCGCTGTGAACGCGAGTGTACCTGTCCCGCGGAGAGCATTTAAGCCCCGCGTACGAGCTGTATTGGGACGCCGCGAGCGAGCCCGTCACATCTCTTGTGCCTACAGGCACTGTCGTCATATTTGTACATTCATTCCAAATTACAGACTGTCTATGTTACAAGTGCTACTTTGTTCATTACTGTTCAACATCTGTCGCTAGGTTTAGAGCGCGCGCCAGCTGGTGTTTTCTTAGATATAATCTATTTATAGATATAGGGCGACGCACTCCGCTGCCCCATTGTAACCCGTGAGTCAATACATGATTTGTTAGTTAAGGGAACTATTGTTTTGTTTCGACTTGTGCATGTTCTGTTTCAGATAAGCGCCCCCTTCAGTGTACGGCTTATTGTGCGACGGGACGAGGGAGCTTTGAGCGTACAGGTGGGTGAGACAGCTACGTAGTCGCGGTCGGATTGGCACCTAATTACAATCTTTGCATAAGGCAATCTCGAAATTGTTATTTGACCTTGCAACTCTTGAGTAATCCTATCGTCGGAGTATTTTGCGTGCTTCGCTCCCGTCTAACCGTCCAGGCCCGGTTAGTCGGGTTAAGACAGGCTTGGTGGCGCCCTCATAATTCTGACTTACCATATATATATATATATGCCGCAACACGCTTGCCCAGAACGTATCGTGTGACTCACGCCCGACTCCCTGAGCGTTCCAGCCGTGGCCTTTAGCCTATTTTGAGCCGATCTCAGGGCAAGTGTGCCAGTTTTTCAGGACTGATTCCGTGGTGCGATGCTCACCTTGGGTGGGTGTCGTAAAGTTTCTTTAATACCGTAACAGGCTAATTTTGGCGCCCAACATCTGGGGCCTTGTATGTTCGTTTTTCTTATTAAGCCACCCGTTGTCTGCCTCATTTTGGCAGCCCAACGTGTGGGGCCTTGTGGGGCCTTGTGGCTCCTTTGTTCTCGTCAACGCGCTTAATTTTGGTGCCCCAACGTCTGGAGCCTATTGGTGCACGACAACGCCCGACCTCATTTTGGGGTTTTCTTTTTTTTGCGTTGTGTGTCTTAATTTTGGCGGCCCAATCGTTGCTTGTTGCTGTTATTGGGCTGGAGTAGTCTCGTTAAGCCCATCCGTTGTGCGTCTTAATTTTGACGCTTTAACGTCTGAGACCTTGGTTGTTTTTTTTTCTCGTTAGGCCACCCGTCGTCTGCCTAATTTTGGGTTATTCTGACGTGTCGCCCCTTGTTGCGTGACAACGCGCGACCCCATTTTGGATTTTTTCTTTTTTTTCTTTCTTTCGTTCCCGTTTACGTTGTGCGCCTCGATTTCGGGCGCAGTACCGTCTGTAACCATTGTTGGTCGGTAGTAGGCTCGTTAAGCCATTCGTTGACCGCCTAGTTTTGGGATTTGCTCTTTTTCGCTTGTGTTCGGTCTTTTCGCAAAGAATATGGACAGATAGTCCCGTTAAGCCATCGGTCGTGTGAAAGGTAACGAACCACTTTTTCCCGATTTCTCCCGTCTTGACCGTCTACGATTTGGTTCGGATATCTGACGTAATTGACTTACCAAACACGCGCTAACGTTTTCCTTTTTATACGACGTATAATATAAGTCGTTCCTTTCCCGTTTGTAAACATGGTGCTAAAGCTACATATTGAACGTCTGCTTCGCGCGGAGGCTGAATACGAGTTGAGAATCAGAGGCCGTGACGCTTCCGGCACGGTTACCTTGTTGCGCTCCCGGTTACGCGACGTATTGAGAGAGGAGGGACGCGCAGATATGGATACGCGACCGACGTACCCGTATACGTTCGAGGAGGATCTCACGGCCGTGACAACATTGATTAGCGAATTAGAGGAAAAGATTCAAGTATATTTAGCTAACCCGACAAAAGAAGTAGCGGCTACGATCGAAACGAAATTTTATCACGGAATGAACCGTCTGACGAATAGTTCAGCTATAACGGAGGAAGAGCGAGCGCTCAAACAAAAAGCGTTCGCGGAATTATCACTCATACGTTCAACCTACGAACTTAACCAAGTAAAGCTAGGGTCGTCTACGACCACGGCTGAGGAGGAAAGCGCCGTAACGCTGCCATCGACGTCCGGTGTCGCACCTACCATTACCGTCGCGACGACGACTACGACTACGACGGCGGCAACTATGTCGACTCCGAGTTTTGTTTCGCCGATGTCGCGTACGATCTCATTTAAGGCAACCCCTATTTCGAAATGGAACATACAATTCTCAGGTGACCCGAAAGGTCTGTCGGTCAACGCTTTCATCGAGCGTGTTAACGAACTCAGAGTGGCCAGAAACCTTACCGAAGAAGAGTTGTTTATGCAGGCCATCGATTTGTTTTCGGGCAACGCATTGCTATGGTATCGCGCGAATAGAGCGACCCCTAACACGTGGCAACAGTTAGTCGATTTATTGCGTCTAGAGTTTCAGCCTGCTAATTATGATGAACGGTTGTTGGACGAAATTAGACGTCGCACGCAAGGCCCTACGGAAAGTATGGGCATTTATATCGCTATCATGCGCACAATGTTTTCGCGCCTGACCGAAGCGGTTCCCGAGGAGAAACAGTTGCGTATTTTGTTGCATAATATTTCACCATTATACCAAACCCAGTTGGGATTGACGGAAGTCCGGTCGATCGACGAGCTAGCGCTATACGGACGGAAGATTGAAGAACGGCGCTATGCCATTGAAACTTACGTGCCACCTTCTAGAAAGAAGTCTGACTTAGAAACAGACTTGGCATACGTCGAGGTCACGCCTATCGCGGAAACGTGCCCAGTTGATGTTGTCGAAACGCGTGACGTTAATACTCCCGAGAGGAGGAACCGAGTCAAGCATGCGGTGTTGGAACTGTAGCGAACCAGCCCATAGAGCCAGTAGGTGTCCGCGACCCCGCGGCAAGAAATTCTGTTACCGTTGCGGCAGACCTGAAGTGACCGTAAACACTTGTCCCCGTTGTCGAGCAAGAGATAGGGGACAGGGAAACGACCCCGCGAGACGCTGAGCAGTCGAGCAGTGTCCTCGCGCGTGTTTAGCAATTCGACTAAATTTATGAAGGGACTTATCGAGGAGCGCGAGACCAAATTTAAGAAAAATAAAGTCATTCTCGATTACGTATTAGAAAGGTCATCTGATGACCGTCGACCGCATGTGACTGTTGAAATCATGGGTTTCGAGTTGTTAGCTTTGTTGGACTCAGGAGCAAATCGAACGATCTTAGGAGCTAAGGGTTGGGACGTGTTGCGTACTGTAGGCCTGCACATAAATAAGAAGCTGAGACCCGTTGTGGCGAATGGACAGACCGTAACCAGTCTAGGTACCCTGCACTTACCCATCCGTTTAAATAACAGAGTGGTAGCTATCGACGTTTTAATAGTTCCGGAGGTTCCGCACACCCTAATCCTAGGTATAGACTTCTGGAAGTCAGTGGGAATAGTCCCAGGCGTGTTTCGAGGGGAGTGGGAATTCTCAAAACCCGGCTTAGCGGCCATTGATACTCCTACCGGTAATTTGGAGTCTATGTTCGACCTGAACTCGGATCAACGAGCCCAATTAGACACTCTCGTAAACCGACATTTTACTATCGCTAAACCCGAACTCGGCTGCGCCAAGTACGTTCAACATAAAATCACTACTAAGGCGGCACCGGTTAAACAAAGGTACTATCCGGTCTCTCCCGCAATGCAGGCGCATATCGATGCTGAGTTGGACAGTATGCTTAAATCAGGCGTTGTGGAACGTTCTCGTTCAGCCCGTTCTCGTTCAGCCTGGTCGAGCCCGATTTTACTAGTTAAAAAGAAAGATGGAACCTATCGTTTCTGCGTTGACTTTCGTAAATTAAATAGCGTCACCGAGAAGGACGCCTACCCGATACCTTACGTGTCTTCGATTTTGGATCGCTTACGCGATGCCCGGTTCATGACGTCGCTTGATATCAAATCCGCGTACTGGCAAATTGAAATGGAAGAGAAATCTAAGAAACTAACGGCCTTTACAGTACCCGGGCGCGGTTTGTTTCAATTTACTCGCATGCCCTTTGGGCTCCATAACGCGCCAGCGACTTGGCAACGTTTCGTCGACCATGTGTTGGGTCCCGAATTGGAACCTTACGTCTTTGTCTATTTAGATGACGTGATTATTTGTACCCCGACTTTCGGAAAACACGTCGAGATTCTAGACGAAGTATTGCAGCGACTAAACGACGCTGGTTTAACACTGGGTCGTGATAAATGTCATTTTTGCCAACCGGAATTACGATACCTGGGCTATGTCGTTAACGCCCAAGGACTTTTAGTCGACCCCGGTAAAGTTTCGGCGATTCTTAACTTGCCGCGACCTAGAAACGTTTCGGAGATACGGCGAGTAGTCGGCATGGCATCGTGGGATCGGCGTTTCATACCAAATTTCTCAGCCATTATTGCTCCGCTGACGTCGTTATTGAAAAAGTTTCAGAAGTTTGAGTGGACCGAGTCATGCGAAGTCGCATTTACAACCATCAAAAATTGCCTAGTTTCGGCACCCATTTTGTCGTGTCCCGATTTTTCTCTCCCGTTTATCGTACAGACGGACGCTTCCAATGTTGGTATCGGCGCCATGCTGACTCAGACCGTTGATGGCCAAGAACAGGTCATCTGTTACATTAGTCGGACTCTTACGAAGCCTGAGCGTAATTTTTCGGTTACGGAACGCGAATGTTTGGCCGTCCTGTGGGCCATAGAGAAGTTACGTCCGTATTTAGAAGGCACTCACTTCACAGTCATTACTGACCATCATTCACTTATCTGGCTAAATAATCTTAAGGAACCCACCGGGAGACTCGCCCGTTGGGCTGTTCGTATCCAACAATACGACTTTACGATCAAACACCGGAAGGGAAAAGACCACGTTGTCCCGGATGCGCTATCCCGTGCTATACCCGAAATAGATGTAGTCTCAGTCGTCGGTTCTGGAGAACCCGAGGCCGGCGTTCAGGCGCCGAACGACAGTCGAACTGACCGTTGGTATAGGCGCATGTGTACGCGCGTCGTAGAAAAACCATTCAAGTATCCGGCGTGGAAACTATCGCGAGGGAAATTGTTTAAACATGTTAACGTAAAATACCCCGAATTGGACGAAGGCACGAGTTGGAAAGAGGTGGTTCCGAAGCCTCAACGTGCCGAGATTCTTCGCAAAAACCATGATGAACCTATCGCAGGCCATTTAAGCATTTATAAGACCTACGGCCGTATCGCTCAGCAGTATTACTGGCCTAAACTTAAGGCGGATGTGACCCGTTACGTTAACCGTTGCGCGACGTGCCTAGCGCAGAAACCCGAACAAAACGCCCGGCCGGCTTGATGTGTCGTCACCCCGTGGTGGATAAGCCGTGGCAAATGATATCTATCGACATTGTAGGGCCGTTGCCCCGTTCAAAGAAAGGCTACGTATATATTCTGTCCGTGGCTGACTACTTTACCAAATTTACCCTTTTCTTCCCGTTGCGTACCGCCACCGCGACCGCGGTGACTCAGAAAATTGAGAACGATGTTTTCTTGCTCTTTGGAGCACCTCAGTACGTCTTGGTTGACAACGGCGTACAGTTTCGCAGTAGAGAATTCCGACAACTTACCGATACGTATAAATCACGAATTATCTTTAACGCGCATTACCATGCCCAGGCCAACCCCGTAGAACGCGTTAATCGAGTATTAAAAACCATGCTAGCGTCGTACGTGAAAGACAACCACCGGCAGTGGGATAAATATTTGTCAAAAGTCACTTGCGCAGTGCGTACCGCGGTACACGAAGTCACCGGCATGACCCCATATTTCGCCAATTTCGGCAGAGAGATACAGTTAGAGGGGACGCGCGCCAATAACCCCGAGGAGATAGATGTTTCGGAACAAATGCGAGTAGAGAGTCGCGAAGACTTGTTACGACGGACTCCCGCGTTAAGGTCGGTATATGAAGACATAGTCAAACGACTAGACGTGGCGTACAAATCCTCCAAGGCGACATACGATTTGCGAAGGCGCCCGGCTCAGTTTGCCGTTGGCGATACCGTCTGGCGACGAAATTACGTACTTTCCGATGCGGCGAAATATTTTAACGCCAAGTTGGCTCCGAAATTTATAGGGCCGTTTTATATCAATCGGCAAGTTTCGCTTGCCACTTACGAGCTGTCCGACGAGACCGGTGCCCCGAAAGGCACTTGGCACGCGAAAGACCTAAAACCCAATCCCACGGACGTTTAGGCTACTAGCGCCCGTTTTCCTTACCCCCCTTTTTTTTGTAGGCCTTGACGGCCATACCGCCGGCTTAGAGCCGTATCTTCAGTAGTACCTGCCTTTCCCCGAGCTTCCTTGTTGTGGGAACCCCACAATGCGCCGATCCCGTGACGCGCAACGTGCCCTCTTCAGGTGGCTTGTGGGACAGGTTGCGAGGGACTTATCCCTTACCCCCCCTCCCCATGTTCTTTTGGAACGGTTGGTCGGAAGTGTGCATGGGAGTAAGACGTTCTATTGACCCGATCTTGACGAGCGCTAACCGCGCGTTTTTTTAAATTATTTTTACGGTTTCAATTTGGAACCCCAAACCCCCCTTCTCTATGCTCTATTTTTACCTTTCTTTTCCCCTTATCACTACTATCTACCGTGTCCCGGCGACAACTACCCAACCCCGTTGTTCTCTTTCTCTTTCCACCTTCCAAAACCGCACTGTTAGGCGACCGTCATGGACCCGGAGTTAAGGTCCAGTCGGCGTTTCGTGGCCGTCGCCGCAGTGCGTGCCACACCCGTTTCGGGTCTGGTCGGTTACCTTTTTTTTTGGTCGTTTTGGTGGTCGATTATCGACGTGGTTTTGCTAACCGTTGTTGTGGCACTCCTATTTTGGGAGGGGCAGTCGAGCCGGATCGGCAAGACTGTCCTCAGTCTGCCTAGTCTTTGCCCGTTTGGTTCCCCGAGGGAGCCAGACACAAATCGTTTTGTGGACCCCTGGCGGAGCGCCACTCCTTTGGAACAGCTAGTTTTCTTGTCGCCCGTCTTCCGTGGTCCGGGGAGTGAGGGCTAGCCATCAGCAAACCGCCAGGTCCTACCCAATTTTCGTATTTCCACTGGCGTATCCAGTCTTTCTTCTTCCTCTTCTCTCTTCCCTCCTGTCGTACCCTATCTGGTGGCCAGTGTGCGTAATTCCTTTGGGGGTACAGCTATCGTATCAGCGTTTCCGGTCGTTTGAGTGCTCGTGGCGCCGCAGCCAAAATGCCCCGTTGATTTTAAGAGACTTCGGGGAACTCTCTTTCAAGTAAGGGGAGTGTCAGGTCATTTTGGTATTTTAAATAGCCACCTAGGCTTTAGGGCAGCGTGCTCGTATGCTAAACCCTTTTAGTTACTTATTTGGCTCCATCGCCTAATTCCAGAATCATGATTTTGCACATATTTGGCCCCAAACGCAGTATTTCTCGTCGGTTGGAGCCCCCCTCTGATGGCGCTTTGGCAGCCGAGCGTTATCGCTCGCAAGAATTCCGAATCTTCTAGAAAACACGCCGTTGCGCCGTGCTACCATCGCCGCCGGCATTAATTTGTTTCATTTTATCGCCTCGCGATTGGCTACCGAGGTACAGTCACGTGGGGACGCGACCGATGTGACCTGTGGCAGCGCTTCCCTCTGGGCAGTTGATCGCAGCCCGTTGCAGAGACCGTTCGTGTGGTGGTTGTGTGTGAGTTCCGATTTGTTTTTCGGCGTAGCGTGGGTGCTTCTTGAGCCCAGTTCCTGCTCCCGTAAGTAAGGGATCGTGCCCCTTCATCTCGACCTTTGAGGATCTGTCCCGCAGAACGAAAGTGACCCATTTTTCGTCGTCCAGTTGTACGCGTCCTGACGCGTCTCACGTCGCCATTATGGCGGATGTCCACTCATCCCTATAGCCGTCGAACATCGAATGTACCTGCCACCTAAGACTGCAGCCTGTCGCAACTCAACTGTACCAGGCTCCCCAACCGCCTACATATTAAGGTATGTGCCTTTGAACTGATTACCGCTGTGAACGCGAGTGTACCTGTCCCGCGGAGAGCATTTAAGCGCCGCGTACGAGCTGTATTGGGACGCCGCGAGCGAGCCCGTCACATCTCTTGTGCCTACAGGCACTGTCGTCATATTTGTACATTCATTCCAAATTACAGACTGTCTATGTTACAAGTGCTACTTTGTTCATTACTGTTCAACATCTGTCGCTAGATTTAGAGCGCGCGCCAGCTGGTGTTTTCTTAGATATAATCTATTTATAGATATAGGGCGACGCACTCCGCTGCCCCATTGTAACCCGTGAGTCAATACATGATTTGTTAGTTAAGGGAACTATTGTTTTGTTTCGACTTGTGCATGTTCTGTTTCAGATAAGCGCCCCCTTCAGTGTACGGCTTATTGTGCGACGGGACGAGGAAGCTTTGAGCGTACAGGTGGGTGAGACAGCTGCGTAGTCGCGGTCGGATTGGCACCTAATTACAATCTTTGCATAAGGCAATCTCGAAATTGTTATTTGACCTTGCAACTCTTGAGTAATCCTATCGTCGGAGTATTTTGCGTGCTTCGCTCCCGTCTAACCGTCCAGGCCCGGTTAGTCGGGTTAAGACAGGCTTGGTGGCGCCCTCATAATTCTGACTTACCATATATATATATATGCCGCAACACGCTTGCCCAGAACGTATCGTGTGACTCACGCCCGACTCCCTGAGCGTTCCAGCCGTGGCCTTTAGCCTATTTTGAGCCGATCTCAGGGCAAGTGTGCCAGTTTTTCAGGACTGATTCCGTGGTGCGATGCTCACCTTGGGTGGGTGTCGTAAAGTTCCTTTAATACCGTAACAATACATGGTGTTAAAGTTTTTTTTAAAATCGGTTTTTTATTATTAATTAAATTTTTATAGTTTTTTTATAACTTTATGAGGTATCTTTTGGACATATTACATATTATACTTCCAGAGGCGTGCCCATGAGGCATATCGCTAAAGTTTTTTTACAAAAAAAAATAACTCCCAATGATTCTTTGCAATTTTCATATATATTTTTAATAAAGTAACTAAAAATGCAACTTTTCGTCTCTTGATTTTTTTCGTATCTAGCTTCGTTTTGAAGAAAAAATAAAGCCCATATTTTTGCACGCCTCTGAACCTATTAAAACAATAACTAAAATGCTCCAATATGTCAAAAACCCATCAGCCGATTTTAGTGAAACTTTTAAGGTTTATTGATGTAAGGATCATGCTTTGGCGTACTTACATTTAAATTATTTATTGTAGGAGCGACCGGGATTTTTTTTAACTGTAACACTCTGTATCTCGGAAACGAAGGGTTTCCAGGCTCATGTTTATTACGTCTTTTTCGTTAATATTGATGAGATATATAAGTGGGTAAAATATCCGAACGTATTTTTTAAACATCCTGTATCCTGGCTGCAGTGATTTTACTGCATTACTATAGTTAAATTAATACCCAGTGAAACATTTATAAATCACTAGATTTTAATTACTAGAGCATGTCTTTGATTAGCTAATAGACAATAGCACGATTGTCTAGATTATTTTACATGATTGTAATAAAATACAGAATACAGAGATTTAGAACAATGTAATAATCTTCCACATCAGTCAGGAATGAAATCCATAAATGTATTTCCTAAGACAGAATCTTGCTCCAAAACCAACAAAAAACAAAAATTATTAAATGTAAAAAAAGAACACAAGATATTTTATAAAATAATTTTCCTGGTGATTCTTCAGCATTAAAACTGTGGATATCGGATAAAGAGTCGCCAACGTTTATAATAATTGGCGCAATATCCACTGTTTAACAATTTCCCATAGATCCCCTATAGCTTTTTCCGTATGCCTGACGTAATTTTTCCACTTAGTGGATGTTACTTCTTCAAGTGCTGCAGTAGGTTGTTACCTAATACATAGCTGTCAGTATTTTTTATTTTTAATATTTCGCTGCCAAATTTTCTCTTGCGCTCCAACCAAACAATTTCAGGCGCTATACTCGCTGTGATATAGTGCTAATCGAAAAAATTCGACGATGCAACGTTTTTACAGTTTTATAAGTAAAAGTAATGTTCGGGCACTTCATTCCATGTAGGAACATAGTCTGAGACAAGCCAAGGCAGGGTCACCGAAATATATCTTTTCGAAACCCAGTCAATCTAGCACACCGTTAACCGCGTACTGGGTGTTGTGGTTAGCATCAAGGCTTCGATGACTGCATTACTTTCCTAATTCCAGAACTGTGGTTTCGGTACCCAATTTTTAAAGCGACTGGTTGGGCCGTCCGCCAGTTGCCATATGTGGAGATTGAACCCTGTACCGCGGCACCGCAGCTTGAGCGCCCTAATCACTCGGCCACGCTAGCGATACATTTTATAAGTTGTGCCGCTAATATTATTCAGAGTTGAAGTATTTTTTGGATTTTTACGGACCTAACTTTCTTCACCATATTTGTATGATATTCATGATTAGCAGTCCCATTTTCTTTTTCCAAAAGATATAATGTTGTCAGTGAAACCTGAAAATCTTTAGCGGCGCTTTCATAAATACCATATGTCATAACGTCATAAGATACGGCAATGTCTCACCGTGTTTAAAGCATTCACTTTCGAGTTTTAAAAAGTTCAGAATATTAAGGGTTAGTTCCTAAGCTTGTTCGTCGTAGCGCATTTTAAATCAGGTTATAAAGTGGAATAATGAATTCTGCAAATAAACGACCACATTGTGAAGGTAAGATATGGGCTCGATATTAATACGGCATAAATTAAATTGCGAGTACTTTAACTTCCATACTTTCAAAAAGATATAAGAACCTAAAAAATACAGATTTTCTTAAAAGAGGAAACAATACTAGCATGCATTCAAGTTGAAAGAGTAAAATGATTTGGAATGTAAATTATAATTAGGTTTGACATAACTCGTTAAAAAACTCCTAACTACACAAATATCAACCGTTAAACACGTATTTCGACAGCTAAGCTGCCATCGTCAGTAGCCTTGAAGAGAAACTAACACGACAAACTTGGCCGAAGATATGTTCTTCACCAAACCACCAGTGAAAGTCAGCACTTCCGCAAATTCTAACACTATTTATACTGTCTGACACGTAGGGCGTGTTCTAAGCGACCAATCAGATGTTAACTTTAATAGAGCGTAAAGAGGAGAGTGGGGACTGGGTCCTCCATCTTTGTTCAAAGGTTTATTATATTGATTCTTAAAAATGGTCAAACTTCCAAAAGAAGGTAGCTGCTTTGTTGAAGTTAACGCCTTTACAATGTTGGGCAATATTATATTTTTCGATTCTTGTGAATCTTAAATGAGCTAAATGCTCTTTCAATCTAGTACATAAATTACGACGTGTTTGCCCAATATATTTAAAATGACAATGGGAACATTTAATTTCGTAAATTCCAGATTTCTATAAAGTCTTAAGTTGGTCTTTTGGATACCCCAACCTGGGGGTTTTGGATAGCCTGAATCTTTACAAATTTTCTCTAGCCCTTTGTATCCGGATGAAACGTTATTTTAATGCACTTTTCGATGAGTCATTAACTTCTAAGACTGGTCGAAGTTATAGAATTTCGAACCTGCAGTTTTCTTTTCTGTTTCCTAATCAAATTGTCGATAATTTTTGAAGGAAAACCATTATCTACAGCGATTTGTTTTATGGTCTGAAGTTCGGTGTTTTATCGTACTAAGAAATTTCGAGCAGGCATTTTGTGTTGAAAACGTCGATTTGAATTCGCTAACACAAATCTGTTTACTATGGTTTCTCTTCTATAAACATCAAATTCCAACTTATTTTTATCTCTTATTAATAAGGTATCGAGAAATGGTAGTTGTCCTCCGTTTTCCACTTCATATATAGGTAAATTCTATGCTAGGAAATTTAGAATTCAACTAATTCGAGAAATTATCAATACTACATTAAGATAAATCAAAAACAGCACACATACCTGAACCAAATCCTTGGAAAATACTCAGTTATAATACCACAAGAGCATAAAAAATAATCGATTATTTTACTTCCCGACCAACCAGACGTATTCTGCGAAAAATCACGACAGCGTAGCTGGCGAAAGTTGGTTCAATAGTATATGGAAAGATGCTTTGCAATCGGCTAAAACTTTAACTGGATGAACCTATTTTGCCACGGACAACAAAATTCCCAAACGATATGATGAAGGTACTCCTGGATTTATATTCAAGACAGCAGAGGATACATATCGGGTATTATTTTTTGAAATAATGGATCAAGCAATTGCCAGTTTAGAAATTAGATTCAATACAACAACGATGAAACATCTTAAAGCAGCTGAAATATTTGTCCTGGGCAAATCTGACGAATCGCAGATTATTGATTTTTATAAAAACGACTTCGACAGAGATCGTTTAATTTTGCATAGAAACATGTTGTTGAATGTTTACAATCAACAGAACTTGGAAATAAAGTGCTTTAATTATATTGTAACTGCAGTTAAATCGACTAGTTTACAACCAATTGCTAATTTAATTCCAGAGGTAATTCAATTCATCAAAATTATTTTAACAATTCCTGTGACGTCGTGTACTGCAGAACGTTCATTCTCCTCTTTAAGAAGATTGCACACATACTTAAAAGCAACCATGACTCAAAGCCGACTAAACTCAGTTTCGATGCTGCATGTGCACCAAGAAGAAAACGATTCTTTAAACTAGGATGATATCGTTGACGAATTAATGACAGGACGACTGCCAGGCGTAATACATTTGACAAAAAGAAAAATTAATTATTAATTATCAAAACTGTTTTGTTTGTACGGTTGTATCCTTGTTACAAATCAACTTTGTAAACCATTCATTTTACTTTTGTAATCTTATTATTATAGGTTGTTCTTTTAAGGAAAATAAATATTATTATTATTATTATTACTTACTAATTTCTATCTTGCACTCTACTGACAAATTAAAACCCGCCGCCCCTGGTGTACATATAGATATAAGTACGCCTTTAAAGCACGTGTGACGAGTTTAAAAGCACGGCGCGCTAGCGGAGTGCTTTAACGTCGCTAGTGCTTTAATGGCTCTTATACACGTGTATCATACACTATTTTTTCTACGATGGTAACAGAAATATAAAAACTTAGTTCGGTGACACTTTTTCCGTCACATTGTGTTATATATTCTAGGTTATGTTGACATTCAAACTTACGGCAAAGGTGTTTTAATTTAGTATTAAAGCACGCAACCAATGGCAACGTTCGAATAAAACGTATTTCGGGCGCTAATATTAAGAGTGCTACAAACGTCGATTTGACACTAAGTTTGTCGTGTTAGTTTCTCTCCAAGGCTATTGACGTGGAAGCTTAGCTGCCGAAAGTCGTATTTAGCGGTTGTTAAACAGTGGTGTAGTTAGGGTATTTTTAAAGAATTGTGTCAGATTTAAACCACAGACTCCAGCAGTGTTTTATAGTTTATTTGAAAAATACATACATATGTCGTCAGTACGGCTGAGTGGTGTTGCATCTCTCACGGCACCTGTAAAAGTTCAGCTCCAGTTTGCTTGGTCAGTACTTGGTTGGGTGAACCTCTAGAAAGCGGGCCATACATAATCTGTAACCCCTTATACCCGTTTACATAGTGTCGGAGTGCCGGGCGCGCCGAGCCACTAAAGGTATGTGCATTTTTAAATTCGGCGGAGGTACTTGAGGTAATGGAGCCTGTCTAAACTAGAACACTACGCCCACTCTCCAGATATTTGATTAATATAACGTTTAATACAGAAGCATAAGTAACTGCATACATACATACACACACGATCATTGAAAATGAACAGGGTTATGCAACACATGCTACACATTTGAAACACTGTTTTTAGAATGCTACTATAATCAAAGAGCATATAAATTATATGCTTTTTGCTATAAGCGTGTTATCAAAAAATCTGTTGTGATACACTCACACAACTTCCTTTTACAGTGATCTTATAATTAGTCAAAAACTTCATTTTTAATTTTTAAGCATTTGTCAAAATTTTAAAAAATTACAAATTCTACAAAAACGGTACAAAATAGAGCGTTAGTTGAAGAGACAAATTTTCTCTAAAATTTTAAGCTGAATTCAAAAATGTAATAATGTACCGGGTGTTCTATTTAAAATAGGAGTTCATAAAAAAAACAAAATAAACCCATTTTAGAAGTATTCAACTGGAAAATCACCTACCTCACATCAATACACATTAAAAATGTAATCAAAATGTAAAGTTTGAAAAAATCTTTCGAGCCATTTTTAAAAAAATTTTAAAAAACTGAAAAATCACAAGAGTAAACACCTACTTCCGGTTATGCGATTTTCTTCAAAAGCTTACTGTCTCATCTACATAGCACAACAAACTTATATATGAAGTTTCAACGCCATATCTTATTTCGTTTTTGAAATATTCTGTTCACAGACAGACAGACAGACCAATGAACAAAAACATATTTTTTGGGTTCAGGGGACTCGAAAACGAAGATCTGTTGAAAACTCAATTTCGAATTTTTGGGGTGAATGCAATACTTCCTTTATCTTAAAAGGAAGTAAAAAGTACTTCATCTGATGCACACGGTTTCACAAAATTAGCCCGAAATATCTGTAATTTTGCATAGAGCCATGATGTTGGTTGCATTTTCAATGATTCTTTGTGTACATAACATACTGTAACCGTAACCACATTTACACAGTGTCGATTATGTATGAGAAATACTATAAAACTTCTAATTTTTGTAGGAAGAAAGTTTAGTATAAGAAACGGTCACGGATTTCAAATTAGTTGACCATACTGTCAAGGAATATTGACGGAAGTAAATTTGTCAAAATTGTTCAGTTAATCAAAGAAAACGGTTAAAAGTAGAATATGTCGGAGCAAAATACAGGTAAAAATTAATAAAACAGTGAAATACAAATAAATTAGTAGCGATCGATTAAACAATTCTTGCCCCATTATTAGCAGGAGACAGTGGCAGCGAAGACAATGCCTCCTCATCAGGGGCCTCCTCTAGCAACACAAGCCTGAGCGTCGAGGCTTTGCGGCGCTATTTAGCAGAAAAACTAGGTTTTTTTGAGAGCGACAAGGAAGAAACAGAGAAAGTTAAGGTATTAACCATTACAAATTTGCCTAACCTCTCGCAGTTCTCACCCGAAACTACCTTTAGGTGCTAGATGACGTTTCCGTAGATGGCATCATTAACCACATTAAGAGTGACAAGTGCACCAATATTATTACCATGGCTGGAGCAGGCATTTCAACATGTAAAACCTTCGAAACACTGTTGAATATCATGCTAACACATGCATTTTTTAGCTGCTGGAATTCCAGACTTTAGGTCTCCGGGCTCAGGGTTGTATCATAACCTGCAGAAATACAATCTACCACACCCGCAAGCCATTTTTGAGCTTGGCTTCTTCCATGAAAACCCCAAACCGTTCTTCGTGCTTGCGAAAGAACTGTATCCAGGCACTTTCAAGCCTACCAAATGCCATTATTTTATAAAATTGTTGCACGATAAGGGTTATTTGCTGCGGCACTACACACAAAACATTGACACCTTGGAACGTGTAGCAGGTGTTCCCGATTCCAAGCTTGTGGAAGCACATGGCACTTTCTATCAGGGACACTGCATGCAGTGTCGAGAGGAGTACTCCTTGGAATGGATGAAAGGTATGGAAAAATCTGGTGATTCAGAGATAAAATGCCATTAATTTTCCAGAACAAATCTTCGATGATAAAATCCCAACATGTGAGAAATGCCCGGGTGTTGTGAAACCAGACATTGTGTTCTTTGGCGAAAACTTGCCAAATAAATTCCATAAATCTTTGAAAACTGACTTTCCTAAATGTGATTTGCTGCTAGTGCTGGGTTCTTCACTAGTAGTGCAGCCATTTGCTTCTTTAATTGACAGGTAAGAATATTTAGGTTAGCAGTGTAACCTCATACTTGACATAAAGTGTTTTTGAAGAAGCATTATTTGTTTAATATTTACTCAGTAAATTTGATTTTTTGCTAGGGTGCCAAATAACGTTCCGCGCATGTTGATCAATCGGGAAAAAGCCGGGGAGCGCACAGGAATCATGGCGATGATTGGAATGGGAGAGGGAATGGACTTTGATAACAAAGATAACACGCGGGATGTGTTATGGCTTGGAGACTGTGATGAAGGTTGCCAAATGCTGGCCGATAAGTTAGGCTGGGGTGTACGTATTAAAAATAAATTGAAAAGTTCTACAATTCAATTTTATATGGTGTTTTAGGAGGAGCTGAATGAGTTAGTTGCCAAAGAGCATAAGCGTATCGATGAGGAGAGTTTGAAGACTCCCAAGAAGACTGATAAAAAAGAAGACACGGATGCTGCTGCTGAATGTGCAGATGCTAAAGATAAGTTAGAAAATAAAGTTGATCCGGAAAAACAGACTGCAAAGGACCTTTAATGTTAATTTCGAAATATAATTTAAATAATGTATACACTTACTACAAAAATGCAGAAGAGCCATAGCAGAATGTCGATTTTTAGGAACAATTCAGGATTTTTAATTTGTAAAGTTACGAGTTTTAAATAAAAACGAAATTTAGATTTTGAGAGTTCGCTGTGGTCCTACTATGTTTTAATAATTTACGCTTATTCTGGTATGTGTAGTTAAATGGTTTTACTTTTTTTTCTTATATACTTGTAGTAGAACTACTATAGGAAATAAATATTTCTGCATCGAAGTATAAAACTATTACAATTTTGTATATTGTATGTTTTCGTTAATTAAGTTTATTTTTTATAAGAAGTAGTTATTAAATATGCAAGCAAGTTGTCAGTTATGCTATACTTTTATTATTTCCTCTCTCTTACTGTAAAATGCAATGTAATAATAAATTTCTTTTAATTTATACACTCGAGGTATTATTACATCATATCGTAATCACAAGCTCCATAAAATGTGATTAGAAAATATGGTTTTTACAGAAAATGTCTTGTGACTGAAATGGGTGGTGCTCTCAGGCTAAATGTTATTTATTACCTTAGGATACAGTAATATACATACAATGATATTTATACAATTTGTAATACTGCAAAAAAACAAAACTTAATGGTTAGGGCTAGCAAACAATTTTAACTGGACAAAAATTGAGTACAAAAGATAAAATTTGAATGGCATAGTTTAAAACACCCCATAAACCTGAAAAAACTGGAAAGTTTAAGACCAAATATTAAGTAATGTGATACTAAGATTCTGTATTTTTAATCAGTTATCGCAAGAGCATCAGAAATAATCGATTATTTTACGAGTAACGAGACGTAATCTGCGAAAAACCACGAGAGCATAGCTCGAGTGGTATTTTAAGGATTACGTCAAGTTACGAGTGAAAAATAATCATTATTTTAGATTGCTCGAGTGGTATTCGTTACGATTATATAATGAACAGACCGATAATAATAAATTATTTTATTTCTTAGGTTGGCACTGTTTATGTTGGTGGCACTGTAAGTCTATGTCAAATTTGAGGTTATCAGGTTAAGTTTTGTGTCAAAACTGACGCAAAACCTAACCTGATAACCTCGAATTTGAGACAGTTATTACATCATGGCTCTAGATTTAAATTATTATCCATTATTGTTGCTTTGTTTGACCCACTGCAAAACCGAAGTGATGATACTACGTTGTCAAGGGTATATCCGTTTATCTAAAAAAGCTGCATGTAGCTCATTTATAGCGAATTCATCTAATAAAGCCAAAGACTCTTGGAGACTGGTCAATTTTGAAAGAAATAAAGCTAACGGTAATAATATTTCTGAAAAAATTAGCGCAGATGATTTTAACACATTTTTTACTTCAGTAGCTGATGAAGTTTTTAATAAATTACCTAACCTCAATACCAATTTTGATGCCTCAAAATTCTTGGGTAATCTTCCTAGCACAAGGAAGTCATTTTTTCTCGAACCAGTCGCAGCTGACGAACTTGTAAATGTTGTCATTCGCATGAAAACTGTGTCTCGATATCTATCATATGAATAGCAAAATACTCAAAGAAATAACAGATATTGTTGCAAAGCCCTTTGCTAGTCTTGTAAATGCATGCTTCCAGCAGGGTATTTTCCCTACAGCTCTTAAAACATCTAGGGTCGTTCCTATTTCTAAAAAAGGGAATCGAGATATACCGGCAAACTACCGTCCTATTTCGATTATTCCAGTTTTTGGGAAAGTGGTGGAATTGATAGTTAAACCTCGTCTACAAAAATTCCTAGAGAGCAATTTCTTATTAAATCCTGGTCAGTTCGGCTTCCGGAAGGGATTTTCTACAGAGTTGGCAGTAAAAAATCTAGTGGATGACGTAGTTAAAGGCTATGAGAAGGGTGAGCATACAGCTGTCACTCTGTGTGACTCACCAAAGCCTTTGATTGTGTTCTGCATCATTTATTGGTTATAAAACTAGAACACTATGGTATTCGTGGGTTACCACTGCAGTTTTTCACATCCTATCTAGGCGACAGACGGCAATGTGTTGACGTAAAAGGTACGGTCTCTGCTATAACAAATGTTAACCATGGAGTGCTCCAAGGCTCTCTATTGGGGCCACTCCTTTTTCTCATTTATGTAAATGATTTCTACTACTACCTGTTGCCTCATAAGAGTATATTTTTTGCAAACGATACAACGTTGCTGTGTTCAAACAAAGAAAGCAAGATTCTAATTCAGACAATGAAAAAATTTGGAAGCAAGAGCTAACATCTGGTTGTCTTCAAATGGTCTTCAATTGAATGTCAATAAAACACAACAAATGATATTCTCCCTAAGAAATGATTGTTCTATTCCGCAGGAAAGTACAGTCCATTTGTTGGGATTGACAATGGATAGTCAAATGAATTGGTCGGAGCACATCTCTTGCTTGGCTAAAAAATTGTCTACAGCTTTATTTGTCTTAAGACGCTTGCGCAGTGTATTAGACTTTAATACGCTGAAAACTGCTATGTTTGCACTGTTTCAGTCTCATATTACATACGGTATATTATTATGGGGGCGCGCTGTTGACCTGATTAGGATTTTTAAATTGCAAAAGAAAGCGTTAAGATTAATTACATATGCGAACTTCCACGACTCTTGTAAACCTTTATTTGTTAAACACAGAATTATGACGCTGCCATGTATTTACATTTTCTATTCCTTAACTTATGTACACAAGCATAAACAGCATTATATTGTGAATTCTGATGTATATAATTATGATACACGTGGAGCAAATCATCTCATTGTACCTAGATATAGATTAAGTAAGTCAGTACAAAATTCTATAGACCTGAAGCTCTACAACAAACTTCCAATGAATGTTAAAAATTTAAATATTCAAAACTTCAGAAAACGAATAAAAACGTTCCTTATTCAACATTGTTTCTATTCAGTTGACGAGTTTGTGAATAAGCCTTTAATTGATATTTAATCAATATGATGTTAATGTTAATGTTATAACTATGATTACTGTTTGACTTGTGTAAGATTTTTATCAATAACACTAAAATAAATGATATGATATGATATACCTTGTAACTAAGTAAAATTCTCAATTACTATTGGCCAAATTTATGATGAGTTGTATATCAAAAATATAAAACATGTCCTAAACTAGATAACCGTCAGTTATCCAAACTATGTGCATTGTACTTTTAGATTATAATTTTCGGGTCAAATTCAGTATACGGTCCGGTCTATTGCGCATAAGCTGAGAGCAGAGTATGTAAAAATGTTGTGGGTGCCGCTATTGTAGGTTAACGGTTTAGGTTAATTTAGATCTTGATGAAATTTTTTTTAGAGAAAAAATACTGAATTTTTACCTAATTTTCAATAAAATGTTTCCTTTCAATGGATAACCAAGCTATAAATGTCAACCTAAAAAAGTCATTAATAGACAGTATTTAAGAGCATTTGCAGAAATACTAACGGAAATGGATTTCTTAAGTTCCCAAGATTCTAGTGATCTGTTCAAGGCCAATAAACAAGGATTAGATACAGTGCCACCAACAATGGTATTTTAATATTAAGACGGGGACCGCTGCACTTTTTCCTATGAGATGGCAGCACCATAGAAACAACACGGTATTTTAAAATCTGTTAGACGTCGTTCACAATTAAAATTAACCAATTATTTTCATATATATTGTTAGAAAACAACACGCTGAAGGGTGTGATCAAATTTCACCTGGATGCGAAGTCAAATAACAGAAATATTAAATAAATAAAATATAAATATTTGAATTTCTTTTTGGTCCAAACTTGACATGTTAATAGCTTATTCCCTAGATAATGTTATTATAAAACTAATTGTGGAATATAAACCACATTGCTAGACAAATAAACCTAAACGACAGATTTTAGTGCGAGAATTGTGACACTGGAATATGCGTTTGCCATAATAGCTGCCCTAAACTTGGGCAACTGTTTGATAGATGGCGCTGTCAACTGTTCTGTGACGTCACATGACATGCCTGGTGATTTGTGATTGCGATTTTGGTTATGTAAATGGAATCCAGTTTTAGCGGCAAAATTTTGCGCGTTTATCGCAAGATTTGAATTGAAAGCGGTAAAACTGAAATGCGTTCGGCTTATGATGAAGGAATGGGGACACAGTGCTACATAAAACTCATTATCAAGTTAGAAGTTTCATATGGACATGCAGAGCACGATGGCGGGAAATTTAAACTTTGCAATGTACTGGCAAATGCCTGAATTTATTGATGAAGATAAAATATTGAAAAATACACGTTTGCTTATGAGCATCTTAACGAGACTCGTTTGATTGCCGCAAAACTCGGCTCACCGCCTCGTTTTTGGCAATCAAACTCGTGTCGTGAAGATGCTCATATTCAAACTTGTATCGTTAATATCTATAACATACCATTAATGGGAAATAATAAGAGACTTTATAGTCGCATTATAACGCAGAGAAAATAACAAAAACAGACAGTATCTATTATTAAACTACATTATTTTCAATACATCGTCGTTTTCGTCCTCTCTATTGAACAAAAATAGTAATTAATAATAAGTACATAAAAATGCTACAAATTTTAGCATAAGCTATGAATTCTAAAAAAAAGATGCTCATTCTATTTATGGTAGTATCTGATAATAATACTTTCTAGATTACAAGAGTTTTTTAAAACTAAAACGTAAGAAAAAATATAAAAACGTAAGATTCACGTGAAAAAAGAGTTTTTTTTGAAGAAAAACATAAGAAAAGATTTTAAAAACATACGATCCATATAAAAATTAGTTTTTTAAAACTAAAACGTAAGAAAACATTAAAAAAAACGAAAGATCCATATGAAAAAAACGTTTTTTAAACTAAAATGTATGAAGAGATTTAAAAAACAAAAGGTGAACATGAAAAGCGTGTTTTAAGGAAAACCTAAGAATTAGTTTTTTTACAAGGAAAACGTAAGAAAAGATTTAAAAAACATAAGATCCATATGAAAAGAGGGTTTTTAAAACTTAAACGTAAGAAAATATAACAACGGAAGATCCATATGAAAAAGCGTTTTTTTAACTAAAACGTAAGAAAAGATTTAAAAAGGTTAATATGAAAAGCGAGTTTTTTTAAATAAAAACCTAAGAATGACTTTTTTTACAAGAAAACGTAAGAAAAGACATGAACAAGTGAAAGATTGATATTAAAAGTATTTAAGCAAAGAATTAAAATAAAGATAAATATAAAAAGCGATGGACTTGTACGTAAGAAGTACTGTATTAAGAAGAAAATAGAAAGGGTTTTAAGTTAAAAAGAAAAAATAAGTAGGGAACGAACAACGGATCCGAAAAACAGAAGCACATCAGATATTCGACCGAACAGTTCAATTCAAGAGAGAGAGAGAGCACTAGGCGCGGGTTAGAGGCAGTAAAAACGAACACGAGATTTGCGTGCGCGAGCGACAGAGAAAGAAATGCTCCTACGAGCGTTAGGTAGGTAGCGAGTTCGAAGCCGGTTCAAGGCAATTTTTTTAAAAATCCTTCAAAGTGCGTATGCACATACATAACCCGTGTCATCTCGAAAACTGAAATTGGGCGTCGCAGAAGCAAGGGCAACATGCACTTCAAACAATTTTCAAGATCGAGCGGACCACTGGCCGAAGTCCGAGAATAGCGAAAGATGCGAGCGCAGCATGAAACACGAAACCAGCAAACACGCGGGGGCGGCTACAATGCGATAAGATAACAGCCATTCAGCGACACATCAGTTCTTGGAAATGCACGCAGTAGTAGCCTCTGTCTAAAACTTTAGTGCCCTCTCTTTGTTAGAAGCGTGAACGATACATCTGCTACCCAAATTAATTTATTAGAGGCATTTCTTATACTACCGCCCTCTTGTGCTGTTATTCCGTAATTCGTGTGGAAATTAAAATTACAATCGAGTCCCCACTACTACGGTCCCGCTCTTAACCTGTTGTGGCTACTGTATTGTTAATAAAACTTCCGATTGTTAGAACAGTTTCGCCTCTGGCGTGGTTTACACGTTGAATTACCTTGCTCTTCTATCCCTTCTCTTGCAAAAGAGTATCGCTTTTAGCGTGGTGTACACGTTGAGTTACCGTGCTGTTTTGCTTTTCCTCCTGATAAGGCCCCTTACAAAGTGGGCAAAACGTTGAGTTCTTCGAGTTCAATAATGACACGGTCCAATCCCGGAAGTCGTTTGTTACATAAATTTTATCTTATTTTGGAAGCTAGGTTCTCGATAAGAAAGCTATGGAGGACGCAGTTTCATACAGGTATTGCAACATTTATAAAGTTCTCAATACTCTCTGGTTTTTTTCTGCATGAGTGAAATGAGGCTGTGTTGACCCACCGTTGAAAAGTAATTCGGCGAACAATGCTATGCTGATGTCAAAGACACCTATAGTTACCAAATTAATACAATGATTTTTGTTTAAATTTATTTATTGACCATTTGCAATCTGCCATCATTTCAATAAGCAAATAAAATAAAAACTAAATAAACCTATATTTTGTGAAGCTGCCCAAAACAAGTGATGTCTGCTGAAGGAAACTGACAGTAATTGTTACAGGCTAAAACGACAATTACGACAACGCGCCAACTATAAACGGCAGTTACGAAAAACCACGATTAAACTAGACGACTAGCGCGTACAATAACTCACAATTCCATCACTATAGAAAATGCACAGGTAAATTCCCTGAGGAACAGTTGAAGCATATGAATTCACCTTTTAACTTTAAGCTTGGCAGTATTCTGGTCAGGGAGCCGGTTCAGCACCATCGGACCTACCTTTTTGAAATTCTCTTGATCAACTGGCCAAACTCCTCTTACAACTGTAAAATATAAACACACAAATTGCATGCACAATAACAAAGGAAACCACAGTTAAATTAACATGACACGAATTGACAAAATATTTGAATAAGTGGTAAAAGGCACATGTAAATATGAAATGTGTATACGGCAGTTCGGTAAATTGCGAAACGTCTTAAATCTATTAACATACTTCGGTAAATTTGGCATTAACTCTGAAAACGATATGAACAGTAAACTATAATCAAATAGTGGTAATAAATGCGAAATTCAACTATAAAAAATAGCGGTTGCGACACACGACAAGGGCTACTGCATAAAGCTAATCAACAACCATGTAAATTGGCAGTCAATGAAATGTAATGACAGGTACATAACCGTAACGGTTTGACAAATGCAAAAGGTACACAATAAAAGCTAAATAACCGAGACGTTACACCAACTGTCCAATAATTCGACGAAGCACACTATCGTATATATGTTAAGTTGCACAGTAAACGTTAATAAACAATACAAACGAAACCTGTAAGGAGCTTGACTGTGCGGCAACTTGACGTCCCATGCCACTGCGACGGCTACAGTCCCCAGATACTGCATAAACGAAACGGGAAGGAATACTGCAACATCTCAACGAGCTGCGGGAGCTGCGGGCCGGACACATGGGGATTTATCCTCTCATACGAGACGTAATACGAAGTTCGCACGGAAAGGCAAAACGCCAGCGATAGCTCCGCGAACACATAACACTGCTAATGTGTTCTCACAAAAGGAATCCGTCTAGTCGTCGCGGTATAGGAGTCTGCCACTCCGCGGCAAAACAAAAACTCAAATAGCTTACAAATAACGACAAACGACACTCCCAACGGTCACGCACGCCCATACAGTAATGTCCCATAAGATGCATAACTCACGGCCAAATGCATTGAAGCTACGGGAGTCCTAATAACAACTAAAACAGCGGTACTCGCACACAAACTAAGAAGGCACAAAACGTTAAACACCCCCGGAAGCGTCACCCCGAAGGGCGCACTGCGAGAGACCCACTTCAAAACCAAATGTTGCGTGTGGACGCCGAGACCCAACTGCCTCAAAATGCGGCGGCGGCCACGCGATGGATAAAGTAACGGGGCAGGAGAACTGAAGCTTGCTCTCTCGCTCCCAAAACAGCTGTGTCTTAAATTCACCTAGAAACACACAGGAAAAACGGCTTGCAGACGGATTGACATCTGTAACAACGGATAATTAGCGCGCCAACAGATCGAAAACCGGGAAACACCAAATGAATGCATTTCAGACCGTCGGCTGTAAACGAATAATTCGGGATGTTTAAGTTCAAGCGGAATAATTCGAAAAATCCATGTACAAGTGGGGTCGTAATTTAGAAAATACGCTAATAGCCGTACATTCGTACAAAACTAAAAATGTCCTAACATAATTTTAAGCAAATCGGAAAGTAATCTTCCTTAAGATTAAAGTTCGGCGAAATACACTTTTGTTTTCAGCGAGGAGTCGATTCGGTTTGCAGCGAGATCATGTCCGCATTGGGAGCAATGTTAATGTTTCTGACCCTGTACCCCACTGAAGAGGGTTAGCGCTATCCAACCAAGGGGTCTGTTGGCCGGTAGAATAGGTTTGACTCAATGCAGTGAAAAATTTCCACCAAGTGTGCAGTCAGGCAGATGAAAGGCGAAAAGGATAGCTCCAGTAGTATACCGGTATGAATTAATACCACTCAACTGTTACTTGTAACCGAACGTAACTTGCGTTTAGCTTAGAACTTGGAAATTCACTTAACGATGACTTGAAAATAACGAAAAATTCTACTTGATGGCAACGAAACAAATTGAAGAATGTCTAAGACGGCAAGCATTTACAGGTTAGTTGCTTCGTGAATACCATGAGATTCTGGTTTAATCAGTCAGATTATAGCAAATTAGAGAACCAATACATAAATGCTGAACACGGCTACGGACGATCTTAAATAATGAAATTTGATCTCAGGTAAAACACTTCAAAAATGTGTGCTACTGCACGATAAGTAGTATCAAGAATCCCTTATTCCAAAATGAGAACAGGAAATAACCCCCCTATAAGTTGCAAATTTTCAAAAAGAAGCAACCAATTGTAAATCAATAATTACCAAAACTGCTAGTCTCCAAGTTCTTTAAATTCTGAAAACTGATATAGAAACGTAGGTAACCCAACATACGCAATAATGGTCAAAATTCTCAACAACAATATAAAACATGAGACGGGAAATTAATAACCATTCTCATGGCACAAGTCTTAAAAACTATCAACTTAAATTTAGGTGAAAAAGAAGGAAAACCGAAGAGAACGACAACGAAAAAATGCAACTTTAAGTTCGAGCACCACTACTCATTTTCATAGCTAGGTGGACCATACTGGAGTGTATCCCTAACAAAAGATAACTTCTTCGCAATTACTCTCTCCCATCTCCAAACAACAATCACAAGGCCAAAACATTCCACCCCGATATTCTGAACAAGAGTAGTAAAATCCACAACCCAAGAAATAAAATCCAAACGAACTTACAAAACAAATATAAATACTGGCCTGAAAGTAAAGAACTCTAGAATACTAAGGGAGAAGAATATAGTCAACCCCAAGAAAGTGCGGAAAGATCATCTTAATAGAAAGTAACACCTTCAACAAGAAAAAGTGACCTCTAGTTACTCTACAGTTCTCAAACCAACCATCCAAGGTAGTACTTTAAATTAACAGAAAGTAACGTACTAATCTTATCAAAAATTTCATACGTAAAGTATATTCCTTTGTATTTTAAGTTAGCGTGACCAGCAAGGTAAATCTAGTGTGTGTAAGTGCATTTGCATTTCCTTTGTTGAAAAGATTTTTGTAAGTTGAGTTAATGAATAATATTTGTTAATTGTTCTTTAGTTGATGTGTCATTTACTATGTTTAAAGCTGGAAACAAATAGCGATCTACATTTTTAAGAATTAAGTAAGCTCCGATCCAGCCAGGCCAGTTTTCTCTTAGCCAAAAAAAGTTCTTATCCTATTGAAATGCTTTTCACTCTACCTGCAGGATTTAGATCAGTTTCCCGGATTGTTTTGTATCCTTCTGGTACAACCCTTTTCTTACCTTCATGGATAAAACAAATATAGAATTGCTCCCTCCACCTCGAGTGAGCCATCGGACTCCATTTTGGGCTTGCTTCGGTGTATTGTTGCCAAGCTTATTGCTAACTGTTTTTCTAAAAGTAGCAGCGCTATGGTCTTCTCGTAAAATGGCTGTTACAGAATTCTGTTCACTTTTCAGACAGAGAAAGTACACCATCTTTTATAAGTTCTGACTGTTTTGCTTATCTCAGGTTGCGTTTTCTTACACTTCGCTTCATTTCTTTCTTCAATGTGGCAAATTTCAATCATTTTGAAGAATGTTAAATTCAAGTGACGGTTCTAATCTTTCAACAGCGATATTAAGCTGTGTATACTAATAGATAGCGTTTGTTATGCGCTTGCTGTTTAAGTGTGTAACTTTCAGATATAATTTATTTTCGCTTATTGGTTATATGGTATATAAGCAGATGAAAGGCAGAAATTACTCTTGAACTACATCTACGTAAATGTATAACAGAAAACCCCCAGTAATTAAATGCTTATTTCGTCGATTTATAAAATGTTAGGAGACATGGAATTAATGTGTTTATTAATAAATCACCGCTCGCAGAATTTATTTCATGTGAAAGCTCCAAGCTTTTCTGAAAAGTTAGTAATTCTCCATTTGGTCCTGTAATTAAGTAAATTTGCACTTCAATTTTCTTTTAAGTACCTAATAACTTAATAGCATGGCGCAGCGAATGATACTAAAAGCAAAATTGTTTTAGAGTATATCGATTCTGATCGTACAGGAACTATTGCCACAAAACATGAACATAAGATACAGCGAGATGCCAGCTCGCAAAGTCATAAGGTAAAGGGGTTATTAATGATATAAATTAAAATATTTTGTATAATATTGTTTTTCCAATTGATATGTCCCTTTCTACACAACTCTAAAAAGGCTGCCTGGTCATACTAACACTAATCCTCGACAATTACATGGTCGTGCGCAAGGAAAGTTAAATCTCATAACTAGTAAAAAACGTAATTCACGTAGCTTATCGCAAATACCTTTGGATAACGAAGCCTATTCGTAATTACATAGAATTAACGATTTGTAAGAAGAAATATAAATGCCTTCGGTCAACGCCATGGCCGCAGATTAAATAAGTCCCTTATACTACCTCAACATCTAATTGTACAAGTCCAATGGAATCCTAAATTAATTGAAGTGACAAGCTAAAAGCGTAAGTGAAATCCAAAATTGATTGAAGTATTAAGCTAATCGGATGCAGCAAAGGTCGTAGGCCATAAACAAATAAATTACCTAATTTAACGTATGAAAATATTAAACAAAGTTCTACGAGCTATTGCTAGAACCCTGTTATTTCAAATGAATTATGTAAGCAGTTTTAGCGAGTCTTGTCGCTGGAGTACAGCGACGCGTGCGGAGTAAAACAAAGAAAACTGATCTTGCGTTATCCAAGACCTGCAGGTCGGACATCGGGGTCGTGGCCTTAAATACATTTTGAGGTAGGCAGCCAATCGATGTCTATAGAAAGAAGAGAAATACCTAGGAGGTTATCCGAATAATGAACTGGTTGATCGCTGAAGAAAGTACGAAGCCGGGAGAATCGTAAAATCCCTGCAGACGCACTATTCTCCTGCCAAGCCACCTGAAAGAAAATATCGCAAGAACAATTGACTAGAAACGAAATGCGAGTTAACTACGAAAAAACTGCATGCTGCCCAGTAACAATAAGGATTCACTCGTAGATTAACGTAAATACGCCATAATCGTTGATTCTCAACGACCCTGACAAAGAATGGCAACGGCTTAGGAAAGAAAATTCTTCTTTTTTTTAACCCCAGAAGAATACCGGTAGGCATATCTCAAAATTCTCAGCGAAACCAGGAAATTTACTAAAATAAAAATAGGCGACCGGTCCCATTTACTAGCACTTAAAGTGAACAGGAACAGCATAGCTATATATGAAAGAAAATCTACCAAATGAAGAACAAATTATAGGAATAATCAAAAGTGTCAGATTTCAGAGGTAGAATGAGTTGTCTATTTTCCAATTTTAAGGGGTTACAATTTAAAATGGGCACCCTGTATATATAATCGCATTTCCTTTCTACCCTTTGGTTGTAGAGATCATAAGTATATTAACTTTATTATTTGAAATGAAAGGTAATATTTGTTCTTTAATATATGGAAAGCACATCGAACTCTATTTATAACCATGTAAAATAACTTAAGGTTTGTTAAACAATAATAATAGTCCAATGCATTTAGGGTGTGACCTCGGAAAAAATCCTAGAAAGCTGAAATTTGGTTTACACCTACCTTTCATCGTTTCAAATAAGGGTTGAGAAGTCCCCAACAATCCGTTGTACGCATAACTTTTTAGAGTGCTCAGAAGGACGATTTTTCGGTTTTTCAACTATATCTTCGTTCCTATCGGCTTTACGACTACGAAGGTGCAATAACAAAAGAAAGGTAATAAAATTATCTACAAAAAAGGTTATCTATAGTTTTTACATACAAGTAACAGTTTTCACGGAAATTTGGTAGGAAGGTCATGAGTTTAGGAAATATTATTATTCATCTTGAATATTGTTGATGAGAGCAAAGACCCTTGCTCAAAGGCATACATAGAATCGATGTCTGGATTGTCAATGTTCTGGTCGCTTTCGATTTCGGTTACCTGCGAATCCTCCATTGGTGCAGCTTTCAAACAAGATTGTCCGTGACAATGGCCGCAAATGGGTGTGCAGACGAGTTCCAATAGTGGTTCTCAGCCGTTCGTGCAATTACAAATAATCATTTTTAGAAAGCAGTCCGGAGCAGGAGGTGCTGATGATGTTGTCCTTCAATATCCATCCCCAATCTTCTGGATTCAATTTATTACCCCACCAGTTCTGTACTTGATAGTAGACTTGGTAGAGATGCTCTTCAGCTGCTTTGGCTCTAGGTGGTAATAGGCTTAACCTTGCAGATTTGTCTTTACCTACGGATTTAGCGAAGCACAAATAACGATAGGTGTTTATGGAATCTTCCTTAACTGGAGCGCCATGTATGCCCAAAAAACATAGTAATCCATTATGAGCAATTGCTTTGTGGAGAGCATCACCTTTAGTGAAAACTTAAGCTGCATTATGTAAGTCCTGTCTTTTTTGCAATAATTTCAGAGCTCCTGTTTTTCCCTTATGGAAAAGAGCAGATGTTGTGTCACAATCAGAGAACACATGTAAAAATAAAATATGGTCCTTGCTCTTTTCATGTTGATTGAAACTTCGGGAAGAGAACGTTTCTTGCTGGACTGCTCCTTTGCCCAATTTGAGAAAAAGAAATCTTTCCCAACAGGTGTTCGAGCCGTTAAAATAACCAAAAGATCAATATCTTCTCCAACAACAACGGTTATATTTGTAAATGAATATTTCAGTGCTCTTTCAATTATGACAACGTCAGCATCACCCTCAACCTGTTCGACGAGGAAATTTGTGGCTTCGAATTTCTCTGACAGCATCGAAATCAATTTGCATTTGTTGTTGCTTTTAGAAAGAAACGTTTCCTGGCTGACTGTTATTACATAGCTTTCGCATTGTGTCTACTGTTGTTATACCCATCAAAAACAATCACCTCCTTTTCACCAAAATTTGTATAGACATAGTTAAAAGTTGCCAGTGAATTTTTTAAAAGCTTCATTTTTCATCGAAGTTTCTAATCCCTCCATGTCCTGAATATACAAATGGGCCGATTTTGCATAGAACAAATGTCCTGCTGCGTGGAAATATGGTAGCATTTTTTTACAGCAGTTAAATGCATCTTCCAATTTCCCATTCTTTCTGCTCTTACAAATTCCTTTGCAACAGTAATCATAACGAAATATTGTCCCCACACTAGTAGGGCTTTTATTTTGTAACTCAGATATTTTGTCGTCAAATTTTTCAACTCTCCAACATTATTTGACTGTTCGACGTTTTCAAAAGATAGCGATGCTGCGTCTTCAGGAGCAGAACAATGATATTTGCTAAACTCATAACCTTCCTACCGAATTTCCATGAAAATTGTTGCTTGTCTGTAAAAACTATAGATAACCTTTTTTGTAGAGAATTTTATTACCTTTCTTTTGTTATTGCACCTTCGTAGTCGTAAAGTCGATAGGAACGAAGATATAGTTGAAAAACCGAAAAATCGACCTTCTGAGCACTCTAAAAAGTTATGCGTACAACGGATCGTTGGGGACTTCTCAACCCTTATTTGGAAAGATGAAAGGTAGGTGTAAACCAAATTTCAGCTCTCTAGGATTTTTTCCGAGGTTACATCTATTTTTCGGATAAATGCACTGGACTATAATCATAAAATAATATTTTTAAACACAATCTCGGTTACCGTTGCATTTTATGAATTGAATAGTTATGATGATACTAGTAGGTGGTAGAAAACAATTGACTATTACGAACAAGGCCCTAACAAAGCCAATAGCTCACACTAAGTAATTACTATAAATATGAAAAAATGATTTATTACAGCTAATTGATAAGAACTTAAAACATTGTTTAAAGTGATTGTGGTTATGTAAAATACATTTTGCTGCTATTTGTAACAAGCTTCTTCGTACTTTTCCAACATATGAAGAGTTATGCTTTAACGTGGTCGGTGAATACGATTTACAGATTATTGTGTGGTAACGTAGACAATAAAATTAAAAATTGAGATCTAGGGTCTGGTCAAGTACCAAATTGAAATACCATTACCAATAAAGTTATTTTCAAATTTTTGAAGAAAAGATTCTATTATGCGCATTATGAGGAAGAACTCCATCATGTTGCAAGCATACGTTTTGCTATGGGTTGTCAAAAAATCATTCTAATTGAGTTTGATCGAAATGTTGATAGAGTTGAACTCGGACACAATCCCGCCCAACACTTCTATCCAAACGTGGATTACCGCTGTGTTAATAATGATTTTTTTTGTTAGAAATGCAGTTTTTCGATAAATTACATTCTTCAGTGTCGATCAATCAGTTGTAGTATACTACATATTAGTACTCAATTTTTGTTGCATTAGCAACATAATAATTTCAGTTATCTTTACTTTTACGTGTGATGGAAATACATATTTCAAAAATTTCGTGCAGCCATTACGAGTTTATGCGCTATTTGTTAAAATATTTTCTCGTACCATTTCTAATATTTTGTTGAGTTCCAATTTACTTCAGCTTTCTAATGCTGATTTTTCATAATTTGTCACAATTGGCATGTGTTCACATGAATACCAGCAGTATGATGTTTGCTTTCCTGTAAAATTGTATGGAAATGCACATCACATGTTTTAATATGCCCCGCGTCATAAACACAACGAAAGTCATTTTTCTCTTTGCGCAACCCCACTATTCTGTCCCACGTTTGTTCTCCCACTGTTTTCCCTACTTACGTGGGAGACCTCAAACGGGTATAATATGAAGATGCTCGAGCCGTTGAGTACACACATTTCCGACCTGAGCAGCGAGAGAAGCAACACCCAGCCAAGCGACCAACCAGAGCAGAGAAAGTTTTCGAACTCCAGCCGTCCGGGGAGTCCAGTTGGTTCTCCGGGCGCGCTCACACAAAAAAAAAGAATAGTCAACGTTTCGTTCATCCCATTCCTTCGTGTGCCATCAGGACGTTAAGATGGCAGGGAAAAAGAAACGGACCCAGCCCGACACCGAATCCCAGGAAGCCAGGCTCCGAGCACACCGAGCTGTCACCCGCACCAGGGCCGCGGAAACCGCAGAGGACGCCGCTAAGGACGCCGCTGTCAACGCCGCCTGCGATGCCGCCGACGCCGCCGAAGAGGCAGCAGCCGCAGCCGCCGCCACCGCCGCCACCTTGGCCGCCAAATCCGCTGTCGCCAACGCCGCTGAACTCGCATCTCCGGAAACTCATAAAGATAAACCCCACGCAGCTAGAGCCGCCGCTATCTACGCCGACATCGATGCCGCCGACGCCGCCGAAGAGGCCGCAGCCGCAGCCGCCGCCACCGCCGCCAACTTAGCCGCCAACGCCACTGCCGCCAGAGCCGCTGCCCTCGCCGCCAGAGCCGCTGCCCTCGCCGCCGGCACCGCAAACTCATCAAAAAAAACCGGTGAGAACAAACCAGTACCGTCCCTCTTATCACTTCCACCCCTCGAACCCCCCACATCCCCAACATCCTCCCGCGCCCGTCAATCCTCCGTATCATCTTCTACCTCCCAGCCCGATTCCTTCAGATATTCCATTAAAAACATCCCAGATAGTTACGCTACCCAAAAATCCTTCTACTCCCTCCTGATCTCCCACGGCTTCAAGGGCATCAAAACCCTTGTAGTCAACTACAACAAAACCGCCCTCCTTATCACCGAGCAACCCCTCAATGGAGTCACCCAGTCCAAACTCCGCACCGCCACCAACAGCAAAACTCTTGAAGTTTGTCCCTTATCCCGAAAGGCCTCCCCCACCCAACAAGCCAAAAAACCACCCACTTTCTCCATTGTCGCCCGAGACGTCGACCAGGACATCGCTCCTGAAGACGTCAAACTCCAGTGCCCCCAACTCCAAATTTTCAAGTGCTGGAGAATCACATCCAAAGCCACAAACCGCCCCACTCCCCTACTCCGTATCATCTCCACTGATAAAGCCACCATCGACGAGCTCCTCATCAATGGCCTCCAACTTTTCGGCCGCAAGCACCCTTGCGAGCCCTCCCACCCCCCCACCCCTATACCTCTCCAGTGCACCAAATGTTTTGCCTTCGGGCACTCCCTCTCCGAATGCAGGAGTAAACCTGTGTGCCCCACCTGCCCAAACACCCACCCCCCCGGAAAATGTCCCAGCGAAACCCCCAGCTGCCCCTTCTGTAAAGGAAACCACCCAGCTTGGTCCCATCAATGCCCTAAATTCCCAAAACCCCAAACCATTA
Organism: Agriotes lineatus; assembly: GCA_940337035.1. Taxonomy (NCBI): domain Eukaryota; kingdom Metazoa; phylum Arthropoda; class Insecta; order Coleoptera; family Elateridae; genus Agriotes; species Agriotes lineatus. Next base: position 2,685 of record CALNHX010004530.1, on the reverse strand, counting down.
CCCCCGAAACCCCTGTTGTCCCGACCAAAATCATTGAACCCAGCCTCGATCCCGAAAACTCCGACATGGACGAAGACCAAACCCACGAACCCTTCCTATCAGTGAGACAATTCATCCGTTTCCTTACCAAAACCCTCTTCGACCTTTTCCCCCTGCAGAAGCAGAAGATCCAAACCACCCTCGAGCAATCCGCCCATGCCTGCCTAGCCCGTTTCCTCCGTATATCACATTCCGGTAACAAAGTCGTTTTTACCTTTAACTAAATCACCCCCCCCCCCCCCAATTTTCCTTTACCTTGACCTCACTGGATCCTCATTGACACTCCCCTGTCAATGAGGAGAACCATTTTCCTAACAGCCAATACTACACAAATTTTTCTATGATTACAGATGCCGCCCACCGAAGAAAAAACAACCCCAACATCAGGACCAGTAGAAGTACCACCAACCCACAAGAAGGAAGGAAGACCCCAGGGCTGAAGAGGCCAAAAGCCTAGAACGGCCCAACCCCACGGACTTATATTAATAATATTAAAATGTTTTGTAAATAATCACCTGTACATATTCTGTTTAATATACGTATTTGATTTTTGATTTGATTTGCCGTTGAGTACACTTGAGTGGAGCTCCAACCAGCAGGAGCCGCCGGTTTGCCTCCAGCCTTGCTTAATCCTGCTAAGCGAACCGCCGTTAGTCCAGAACCTGAGGGCATCAGCATCCAGCCTAGCTGGCTTTCGGGGCGATCGCGTGAGTTGTTTCATCTCGTAAGACAAGTTCCCTTTGAGAAGTAGAACCAACTAGAATATCTGCTAGTCCCGAACCATTCTTAATACCTGATAAACCGAGCTTCGGGGTTGTAATACACTTGGAATTATCAACCACAAAAGTTTTCTCCTAGTACCTGCGTTAGTGAAACTACCTAGTGTATACCCCAGTCCAGAGATCCTATCTGATACTCTTGTGTAGTAGCGCGCCTGGAATTCTCATGTGATAGGCTCAGAGATTTTCCTCCTGATAACCGATTATTTTGGTACTGTTCTTCAAGTTGCAGCCCAGTTAGGCGTTTTGATCCCCAGGATCAAGGAGTCCGCCCAAGAAATTGTCCGTGTATTTAAACTTCATATACATACGTCATTTAAATATTTGTAAAAAGGGTAATAAAGGAATAGTAAATCTACTTTCTCGATCTAATCACTCAGCATCTCCACGAGCCCTGGCTCTGAACTACCAATCTGGCATTGTGAAATAAACAAAAGCAGAATTAATTAAAACAATAACAGCCGTTCTTGACAGCATAATCTATTACCAGTATCTTGTTAGTTGTTAAATGCTCGATACACTGAAAAACGAAGATTATTTATACATAGCTTTTAAAGGTTTGCGTAACATCTAACAGTTGCTTTCAATACGTTTTGTGAACAAATAATAGCTGATCTACTCATTGTTACATCTTGTTAAATATTCATAACGTATATTCACTTTGCAGACACATCTACATATCAACTATGCACTATCTGAGTCTCAGCTAATGTTTAATTGGACAACTGCAGAGTGTCAATTGTTTTTTACCGCCTACTATTATTATTTAGTTCATAAAATGCAACGGTAACCGAAATGACTGTTATTTTATGAGTCTGCTTGCAAAAATTAGATGTACTTTTACTACGTTCGGTTGGAGATAATACAATTAACTTGCTATGATTTGTTTCTAGATAAATATTGTATTGCTTTCTTTTGTGCATGAAAAGTTGAGTAACTATGCGTCTTGAATTTTTCTTCTACAGTGTGTGTTTAGATTGTGCCGGATGGGAAAACTGTCTTATTTTACGTTTTCTCCTAGAAAATAAACAATTTCTTATCTCCGTCACACAATCCGAAGACACACTATATAATTTAAAAATAAGACATCAGTTGGTGCATAATTCATCAGCCTCTGAAAATCTGTTTACTATTATTATCGTTTTAATTTATGAGCTAGACTGATTGATCATTTAAAATATTACGACTATTTGTAAACTGTTTGTAAACGTTGATTAAGATTATAATAAGTGTTGTATCCCTCAAGGCGCATGTTTATCTCTGATTATTAATTAATATGAAAAGCAATTTAAAAAACAATTGCTGTTTTCTAAGTCAATCTAAGTCAAAAATAACTTGTCAGTAATTAATCATATAACTGTTTAGGAAAAGGTTATGTTGTTTATTTAATTTTGTCCGGTGACAGGTCAACAATAAAGTGGTTTGCACTTTAGAAACTGTTACGATGATTTTACCGTGTTCACCACTGTGGAATTAAATTAGTTCAGTAAGATATAATCGAATGTGGAAACAATAATATTCCTTTTTATTTACATTAGAACACAAATTACAAATACATACTAAAACATATAGGGTGAAATGCTTTACGCACCATGGGGTTTTCAATTGTAATTTTTTCATATGACAATATTTGCTTCCCTAATTATTTTAGAGCAAACTTGTAAATAAGTTTTTTGTAGAGCAAACAATTCTGCATCCATTTATGCCATCATTTTTGCCGTCGGATAACCTAATAATAAAAGAAACTAGAATTGTCATTTTTTGAAAAATTAGTGCAAATTGTGATATGGTGGTATGCTGGAAGCAGATCAGGTGCAATAAGTGCCATGGTTGCCGCTACATTTGACAGATGCAAACAATTAAACAG